>MU225014.1:64584-87194 GCA_018584345.1 Thuja plicata | reverse complement strand
TAATTCCTATTCTTATTATTTGTTTTGTAAAATATATTTCTTGAAAATAATGTAATTAAGTGTGAGTGTACATGTCTAGTTGGCATGTTGATGTGTCACTCCACTTGATGTGTCGGCATCTTGAATTATGTGTAAGGAGATCATGGCTGAAACAGTTATGACAGATTCCTATGACACGTAAGAGCTATTTCTAGAAGTTTCAATGATGGGTGAAGACATGCAATGACATGTGGCAACTGATAAAGTTGAGTACTGTACACTCTTCCACAATCGTGGGGTTCTTATTTTCTCAAAGAATGGTAAAACCCTAATACGGCTATCTTTGGAAGTTGCCCTAAAAAGGAAAGCGCATGATATAAGCATTTTTAGGGTTGCAGACAGATATAGAAAAAGAGTGTATTGTGGGTATGATCTGGTGCTACTGGATTAGTATTTGTGTGTTGATTGTCTCCTGAAAGAACTTGCATTGCAAGTGTGTTGTAACCATTGTGTTGAAGATAATACATTGTGCAGGTTTTGGAGTGCTGGGGTTTTTTACTGAAAGGTTTTCCCTGGGGTAAATCATTGTGTCATCTCTATTTTCTGTATGCATGGTATATGGCTGCAATATCATTGTTAAAGTAGTTAACGAATCTGAAATTGTAAGGATTTAAAAGAATTTGCACAATACTTTCCTTTAGAGATTAGTGTAGGAAGCTGTTTCTGCACCTGAGTTTCCTTACAAGATAAAGTGTCACACATGGAAGACCAACTAGTTCAACACCCATTTCAACATTTGTCTTCATGGTTAGGTAAATTACAAATATATATTTAAAATATAAATAGAAAACTAAAAATTATAGACATTATATAGGCATCCACATACATAATACAAATATTAATAAAATGGGGTGTTCTAGCTCTTTAATTCTTTTTTATCTAATTGTTTTTTCTCAATTTTTTCATGTTCATGCTTGTAATACATATAGATCCTCATCTTTAAAGCATTGTCCGCTAGACCAACTAGAATCTAGACTAGTCCCTCAATATGTCATTATGACTAAATTTGGTACTACACCTCATTACTATTGTAATTTTTAAAGTGGTAAGTATGATGCATATGCCTAGATGGATGACCAATTTACTTATGATAATTTCTATAAATATCTATATCAAGAAATGAAATCCTTTATACAATCAACATAACATATGATCTACTCTATCTAGTATGCCAAGAATTTTTTCTCTACTAAACCTTGTACAAATTATCATGGAAAAGATTCTTTCACATTAATTATTGCACTAAATATTTCTCTATGCGAGATAAATATGTGTTTCAAAATGAGAAGTACATGGCCTATTTATGATAGAAATTGTTAGAGGCTTTGTAAAAAATATTATTGAATATTCAACATTGTTATAATACCAAACTTCAATAAACAAGGATGGAACCATCCAATTTATAATTTAAACTAACTTTTAATTAGCTTATAGTTTGATGGGTTCTTTGCACAATTCACTTTTTTGCACATCCCTTCTATATAGAGACTAATCATGATATTTGTCAAATGTAAATTGTATTTTCTATATTTATTTGATGGAGCGTAAAATTAAAGATCATTTTGTTTTCAAAGCTGCACCTTAATATGAGACTAAGGAGCCATTATTTTGCCTCTTTATTTTGCATTTCTCTCCAAACCTTATGGTGTATGATGATGAGAGTTGTTTGGTACTTTTCTTTTGAGGGTATTTGATCTTTGTAAATGTCTAGTTAAAGAGTTCACTTCCACAATACTCTCCACTTGAAGGATTGTTTCTTCTTCAAGACCGAGTATAAAGTAATCTAGAGATATGATTATGAATACAATGAAATATTTGAGGTATTGAATAATAAGATTTATTTTCACATATTCTCTTTAGTGTCAACACTTCTAATTTTGTTCTCTTTGAACTTGTTCAATTGTACTTACAACAAATAAAAATTTAAATATAATATTTACATTGAGAGACATAACTATAGTGGCAACAAAGGAGTGAAATGGTGTGAGCATGTTAAATTAAATAATTTTATAGCCAATTAAGTAAAAACTATTAATAATTAAGACATGTAACATGGTTAAGAAAAGTAAAATCAAACATCTAATTTATGAATGGTATTTTAATGCCTCCAAATAATATATTTTAATTATTTTTAAGGTTTAAAAGATAAAATTTGAAATACAACTCATTATTAAAATTATCCATTTTTATTTTATTAATTATATATTATCTTTTAATTATAATCTACACATTTTTTGTATATTAAAGTGTATATTATAAGCTAGCATAAATCATTTCTATTTATTTGTGTGAGATGGAATATTTTTTCAAATTACTATGAGTAAATTATAAAATTAGTTTTGATTTTTTACTATAAAATTATATAATATTATAATAAAATTAATCATATTTAATTATATTTATTTAATTTACAATGTTAGCATAGGTATGTTAAATACAATTATCTGAAAGATATGGAGATATCAAAATTGTTATTGAGAATAAATAAGCACCTTGAGAGAGATACCCTGATGTCTCTTAGATAGATGTATTTAAGATATAGATACTAGTACATATTTTACTTCCATTAAATAAACAAAGTAAAAGAATATTTATTGGGGGATATTTTTCATGCATGGTGGTACAATTTGTTGATGATACTTATTTGATGGGAGAGGCCTCAGCCTGGGAGGTAAGAGTCACCAAATCCACAATTGACAGATATAGTGTTGTTTCAGGTCAGCATGTTAGTTGGCATAAATATGACATACACTTTTTCAACACTACTATTTTACAACAAAGACATATCTTCAGGATCTTAGGGTTAAAAATTGGGAAGTTCCCAAACAAATATCTTGGCATTCCTATGATTGGGGGGGCTTGCAAATCAAGTTTGTGGAAGGAGCTAACCGACAGTTGTGTCAAAAGATTGGAAGGATGGAAGAGTAAGTGGTTGTCTTCGACTCGTAGAATTCTCATGTTGCAATCGATAATCTCTGTTATTTTGATTTATTCTATGAGCTGTCTATAAATCCCAAACAAGACTATTAGATATTTGGAGAAAAGGATAAGGAAATTATTTTGGAATGGTTCTAATGATGATGACAAGATCCCTTTATTGTCTTGGGAATTTTTTTGTAAAGCTAAGGCGTGTGGTGGTGTTGGCATAAGGGATTGGAATGAAATGAATTTGGCTTTAGAGGCTAAATTGGTTTGGAGCAATTACTCAAACCTAGACAAGTTGTGGGTCAAAATCCTTAGAGCGAATACCTAGATTCTAAAGATAGGGATATAATTTTAACAATCAGGGCCCTGCCCAAAGGTTCTTCTATGTGGAATTTTGTTATTGAATGTAGGAAGATGGTGACTGATCACTTGATTTGGCATGTAGGTAATAGGAGGAAGGATTCCTTTTGGAATGATTCTTGGAATGGATTTCCAGCTATCAAGGACAATGAAGATTGTTTTGACTTTAAGAATTTTTCAGCATTTCTGACTATATGGAAATCAAGCAAACCTAGTTTGGTCAACAATGGGGATGGAAGAGTATGGATAACTTGGAGCTTTCGGATCAACATTTAGCATTAATGAAGGATCTGCTCCAAAGAAGGGAAATATTGGTGACTAATAAGGAGGATAGTCTTATTTGGTGTGCTGCTAAGAGAGGACAGTATTCAGTGAAGTTAAGATATCAGATGTTGGACAATTCCAATGAACCTGTGGGGTGGCCAGCCAAATTTTTTTGGGGGAAGGATTGCCTCCCCAAGGCCGACTCCTTTTCTTGGTTGGCCATTTAAGGGAAAATATTAATAGGGGAACGTTGGAAAAAGTATGGTTTCATGGGGCTAACCAAGTGTGTTTTATGTGAAGGTGTTGCAAAAGATGTTGATCATCTGCTTCTACTGGGTAATTTTTCTAAACTTCTTAGGAGATTATGCAGGCTAAGTTTCAATGGTTGGGGCCACTAAAGAACTTGATGAATGAGGTTTTCATGAGCTGGCCAATAGTTCAGAGAAGATCAGTGCAATCTAAAGTGTGGCAGATTAGTCCCTCTATTGTGATTTGGGAAGTATGGAAGGAGCGCAATTGAAAAAAATTCAAGGTAAGCGGGAATCACTGGATAGGATCAAGGCTAGGATTAATACATCAATTAAAGAGGTGTTGGGAGTTTCTACAACACATCTTAACTTGAGTGTTCCCTATAGTACACAGGATAAGTGTGTTAAGCTTGATTTTTCTAGTTTTGATTGTGTATGTCAAAAAAACATACACAATCAAAACCAGAAAAATCAAGCTTAATTCAAATGGATTGTGGAAATTAGATCAATTTAAAGGATAAGTTTGTTCAAGTGGCATGGCCTGGGATCAGGATTAGATTTAGAAACAATGTTAAGATAAATTTTACTCAAATAGTAGGAAAAAAGGAGGTTAGGTGGGAATTACCTGAGTATGGTTGTATAAAAGTCTATTTTGATGGGGCTGCAAAAGGGAATCTAGGCTCCTCTGGTGGGGGTGTTATTTCTCATGATTGGCTTGGTAATACTTTGGCCTTTGCAACCCAAAAATTGAAAGATGGAACAAATAATATCGCAAAGGCCAATGCTGCCCTTATTTCTCTTAATGTAGGGAAAAAGATCAATGTTTATAAGGTTCATCTTGAAGGTGACTCTCAAGTTATTGTACAGGCTATTCAAAAAGGTGATACAAGTGCTTGGCATTTATAGAGTATTATTTTTTCAATTAGAGAGTTGTTGTTTTATTTTGAGGAGTTCAAAATAAGTCATGTGCGGAGGAGTGGCAAGATGGAGGTTGATGTCTTATCAAAATGGGCTTTAACTTTGGATAAGGTGAATAAAATAAGGTTGGAAGACTTGTGATCCCCAACAAATTGATTTCCAATTTGAATTTGGCCATGTGCTTTTCCAACGTGGGTGACATAATATGTGCATTTATCCCTCTCTCCATACTTTTTAGTGATGTTCAGATGCTGATTTTAATGATGAGGGAATTTTAAGTTCACGGTTTCCAAGTTCTTCAAGCCGATGGAGCATGTGGGAGGACGGGTGAGGTCATATTTTTATTTCCTTCACTAAAGTGATTTGAAAGGTTCGGATGCAAATTTATAGAAAGTATCATTACATATGGTCGAAAGATGTGCTATGTAATGTTTAATTGTAGAAGTAAACTGCTTAAGATACAACTTTGGTTTGGCTATGGTAGAGTATTTAGTTTCTTGTAAGTTACAGAGAACTTTTCTTTTTTTGTGAAATGGAGGCGACATTCTTGGTAGACACGAACAAGCAACAGGAGGGTTTTTAAGGACCGGTTAGAAAGGAAAGGGTGATATGGCTGTTAAAAATCAAGGAGTAAGTTGTGATAAATGTGCCTCTTTCTGTTATTGGAAGGGGAGGAAAAGGAAATGGAGGGGGAATGTTGATATGATCTCAATTATTATAGCTTGGGGTTTGGAGATGGGTAAAGAAACAACGATGGTAAAGTGAGTGGTTTCTAGTTTATTTACGGAGGATATTCTACTTGGTTTGGACTCTATTTTGGAGTGGGCGATCCCAGAAATTGGGTAGGCCCTTTCATAATTCTTTGATGATGAAGAGGATGTAAATATTTAGGGCTTACTACCTTTTGTGCACTAGTGGGGGAAGGTGGACAAGGGAGCCTATAGGGTGGAAATCACCACGGCCTGGGGTAAGATGAAACGGGCATTGCGGAACCATGAAAGGATTGCTACAAAAATTTTGAGGGTCTTCTCTGCTGTGATCCCAAGGAAAATTTGTACTAGAAGCAATAGGAAGCGTCGCCAACACTGGTGAGAGGTAATGATTCACATGAACCTTTTTGGATATTTTGGATTTTGTTTGAAGTTGGTGTTCGAAGCGCGAGCTATTTTTGGTGGTCGGGGGTTTTTGAATGCAAGGTAGCGGTGCCCTCCTCTCCTAACATTAACAGAGTGGAGTAACGCGTAGGGAAGGCTATGAGCTCGGGTGGATAGTCATGAAGATTGAGGGCAGTCAAGATGAATGCTATGTCCAAAGCATGCTTTGGTTTTTGGTTGTGAAGCCATTATTAAGGCTATGTATAGACTATGCTAAAATGATGCATATTTAGATGATAAGAGTTAGTAAATGATGTTTCCTTAGTTGAAGATAGTAGAAGATAGGTGTATGGATGGTTGGTCATCCTTTTGGGTATGGTCTGTTGATCTTATTGTAATTCTTATGTAAAAATTTATTTTCTATCAATAAAATTATCTTGTTATTGATCCCAAAAAAAAACCCTGCTTATCCTCATCTCCTAGCTTGGGGGGCATGAAAAGTGTTTCAATTTTATATCCTTCCCAAGGATTGTCTTTCTCTTTTCGAATTATATATTTATAACATGATATCCTTTCTTGCATAGAATTTTTTGTTAGATTCACGGGGATTTTATTTCTTTCAAGAGGTTTCAATCCTTGATTATAACATATTCCTCTCTTGAAAGTGTGTGTCTATTATAAATGATCTCTCACTTAGGGTAGAAAATGTGTTATCCTTCACCAAGAATCCCCTTACCTAGCAATAGGGAAGGTGTGTATTTTTAATTTCATTTCTCTCTCTCAGTCAATGATGTTATCTTTGCTAAAGATAAACACTTGAATTAAATGCCTTTGAGAAAATATCTCTTACTCGAATTCATTGTGCATCCCTTAAAAGGATACTACCTTGACACTTATTGCAAGATATCTATTTACAAGTATTTCTTTCTCGCCACGAAGGAGCTATCCCCTCTTTGGGTTGGATTGCATGTACATTGTTTCTTAGAGGATATATTTTTGGTGATGAAGTTGTTTGTCCTTGTTCTTTTCCTTAAGACATCAACATAGTTCTATCTTGACCTCTTCGGGGGGAGGGGGTGCATATATGCAATCCTCTTGTTGCTAATGTTGCAAAATCAACTTATAGACATCATGCTTTATTTGGTTATCCTTTATCAAATATTGTTGCATTTCCTTATAAACAACATGCTTTATTTGGTTATCCTTGTTCAAATCTTGTGGGGTTTCCTTATGAAAAAAATTCTTTGTTTGGTTATCCTTATTCAAATTTTGTAGGATGAGTTGACTATAATTACACAACTTTCTTGACTATTTTAATCTCCTTGCACTATTTTTTGTAGATTTCCTTGAAGATAATGCTTTGCTTGGTTATCCTTGGTACCCATTTTTAGGATGGGTTGAATAGCATAACACAACTTGTTAGACTATTCAACTCTCCTTAACATCATATTTTTACATATTTTCTCGTAAACAATGCTTTTCTTGGTTATCCTTGGCACCAATTTTTCAGGATGAGTTGACTAGCATAACACAGCTTGCTAGACTATTTGACTCTCCTTGGACCATACCCTCAACATGAGTGGAACTAGCATAGCTCAGCTTGCTAGACTATTCTGACTCTTTCTCCTCTTTTCACATGGATCACACAACTTTGCACAACTTGTTGTCCCATAGAATTTGTGCTCTTTCATGAATCGACTAGCATAACATAGCTTGTTAGCTCATGGAATCTATGTCTCCTTTCTCTCTCCCAATGAGCCCATAGTATACTAAACCTTGCTAGTTCGTTGGATCTTTGAATCATTTCTCATCCCTTGATGTATGCTCTTTCTCTTTCCATGTGACCACTTGTGCTCTTGTAATAACATCTAAATAGTGTTGAGTTCAAATCTTCTGCAATACAATTTTTTTTTACATAATCAACTATTAACGCTAATCTTATTGAAATTTGATGACCTTCAAATGTGAAACGCTTCTAGTTTTTTTCTCTTCGGAAATAGCTAATAATATTTCTCCTCATCCTAGAATTCAAGGACATGTCAAGAAACTAATTGTCTCGATTAAGGGGAAACTGGTTTTACAAGGACCGGAAACCCCAATTCAGAACATTAAAAAATAAACAGGAGAACCATCAACAAATCAACAACAAGTCCTATGCCAAGAAAAAGGGACCAAAAAATAGGGAACACTGTCCCAAACCAACTACAAACTATTAACTAGATCCACATTTTTCTTAATAGAATATGCATTAATGCTCCTAACTCTATTGACTAAATTAGCAATGGGGGTAGCCCCCTGATCCTTATTGCATAGCTTGGTAGCAAGGTTGGGCATAACGTCCATCTTTGCTTTGTCAACAACATCATCCACTCCCCTGCTCAAACCGATGTCCTTAAAATGAGAATTTTTAGTCAACTTGGCGCTCACAAAAGGGGAAGCCTTGATATCCTTGGATAATCCTTCAAGAAATTAATTGCCAAGTTTAAATATTTATAATTTTTTTGTGCAGCCATAGGGTTAATATACCTTGCATAGTTGAAAATGTCACTAGTTTTCAACAATTAGAATCTAGCAATATATTTAGATATGTTTTCTATACTTTTCTTGCTGCACTCTCATCTAAAATTGTTAAATAGTATTACAAGTGGTTAGATAATATTGCAATTCTTACATAAAGATATGCAATGTCTATTTAACATGTTTAGTTCAATTTTTTTTTGTAAAAGTTCCTTAATTTTCCATAATTTTAAATACATATATAATTTGATTAGACAAACACTTTTGATGAGAATAATGAATTAGAAAAGATTTTTAAAATATCTCGAAACCTTGTACAATTATAAAGACAACTACTACAAAACACTAAAATCTGAAGACTAGAAAAAACAACAATGAAATTAGAAAAAAAAAAAAAAAAAAACCTTAATATCATAATCAAGACCACGACAAAAAATTTCCTCCCTAAGAGAAAATCAAACACTGACCCAATAAAGATTAGACTCAAATAAGAAAGATAACTGCTATAAAGAAATGTTAATGAATGGTGACCTTTTCCAATCTTATAGACTAGTATCTGGTTTTTATTGTAAAAATCATTATCATACAGGGGAGAGGATCCAGTAGTTGTGCACCCTAACTTTGCCCTTCTCAAAATCCTACATGAAAATTCAAAATCACCCCCAATTGTTTACAGCAGTTTACTTGACAAGTCCCCTGTGTATAACTAGGGTTTCAGGACCACA
This sequence comes from Thuja plicata, assembly GCA_018584345.1. Lineage (NCBI taxonomy): Eukaryota > Viridiplantae > Streptophyta > Pinopsida > Cupressales > Cupressaceae > Thuja > Thuja plicata. The sequence continues at coordinate 78,104 of MU225014.1, read as the reverse complement.
TCATCAAATATGATGCCACATCAGCATGCTTTTTGCCAAGGTGTCTAAAACAGCTCATAAAAAGTGAAACCAATGATTTTGCAAAAGAGACATCCATACTTGAGCAGCTGATGTGGCATCACATGATTGATTTCTTTTTAGAATAAACGATACATTTCATTCAATTATGGGTAGTCATCATCAGTCAGCCTGCACGGGTAGCGAGTTGGTTTGAGGCTGTGGGTGGACGATTCATAGTCCCGGATTCGTCCAAATTTGTCCGATGAGCCCAACCTGACTTGAGCAGACATTCAGATACTAGATCCTCTCCCCTAATACAAATCACTTCTTACTAATGTTAACTAATTGCTTTTCTCATTCAAAACGCTACAGGATTGATAAAATAAAATCACTCAGAAAAGACTATGTAACATATATGGAAGGGGGCTGACACAATGATTCAAAGAAGATAAGAGATACATCAATAAGAACATTGAATACAGAAATGGTGGGTTGCAAGACTGAACGAAATCATAAATCATTATAAAAATCTCCATATTGGAAACATCAATATCTGAAGCTTCTCAATTCGTTTTGAAACATAATTGAGAGGATAATAAATAATTTGAAAGAAATGAAAGTTTACAGACCCACAGTTTAAGTACAGTATATACACAACGAAAAGTAAAGGAGCTACAAAATTTTATTCCAATGATCAACATCAAAAATAATAAAAAATAAGATGTCTGAATAATACATACCATCCCTTGAACAAGTGAATTAGATTTCTGTTAGAGCTCATGATTTTTTTGCATAGCTGATAAGAGATATATTTCTTCATAATAATCCTCTGCTTTGGAAATTCAACTATTCAGATCAAACCATATAAAGTAGTACTGAAACATTTTTTTCTGGATTGAACTACTTGTAAAATTGATATTTCAGATCCAGAAAAAACATGTTTCAAAACTATAATGAATTATGAAAACGTTAAATTTGTGTTCTTCCATGGGAAGATGATAAAAATGTTACCAAACCAAACAGTGGTGTTCTGATACAGCCAACAACAAATGTACACCTGTTTATACCTGGAAAATATGAAAAACTTTAATTCTCCATTTCTGCATATAAAAGATAGAATGATTCATAACATTTTTGCGGTAATACTGATATCGATTGAAATAGACCAACGAAGTAATAAAGAAATATTCTTGAGTGATCTCTAAAATTACATTAAGTTATAAATATCATGTTTATATAAAATTAATTATATTATATTATTATATATGAAGTAACTTTAAATCATTTTTAAAAATTAAAACATATAGTATAAATAATTTAAAGTAACGTATAAAAAAATAATTCAATATAAATATTTTAAATATTTTTATTGTTTCTTTGAAGAATGCATCTCATAGTATAATATAATTTTTTAAAATTTTCTATAAACTTTATATTATATTATGAGATGCATTGGAGGAGAAATGCCTTGCAGTTTATAGTGATTATTTTTGTAATAAAGTTGGCAGATATAGTTATAGTTCATGTTTTGAATTTTTTATTACAACACTCAGAAAAAGCTTTCTTCCCATATCTAATAAAAAGCTTAGATTCTAGGAAAAGGAACACATCAGAAGCCATATTATGTCTTGGATTAGAGATTTTTCTATAGATTTTGAGTCTAATGAGCGCTATTATTTTCCACTAAATCAGGCCAAGAGAAAGTTTCTAGCAAAATGTAAAATGGTGGGAAATTTTTATAAAAGATATTTGATTCTCTGTTGTGACAGTAATGCGGCTCAAGAATTGAGAATCTAGAGAGGATTGTCAATTGATGCAATAATGATCAAGAAACTCCTAAATTTAAAATGCAAGTACAAAGAACTATGACAAAAATTATTTATTGATGAAAAAGAACCTCAAAATCAATGAGTACACATGGTAGATATATTTGAATTGATAAATAATTTAGAATTGGATACAACCCACTTACAACAAGGAAAAGTGACAACATCAAACACTACTACTATGCATTCTTCTTCAACACCAAAATCCAATGTAAATCTAATCAAAACACATCACACACTACTATAGTCACACAAATTTCATCCCTTTATCTTTGAATATGCTCCTTCTGGCACCCACATTCCTCCTCCTATCTTATACACTTCAGTTTCCTCTATTTTTACACCTTCAAACATCACATTCCCTTCTCCAAACCTAGATGCTCAAATCCTTGGATGGGGCAACAAACTTTTTCTCTATATTCACTGCACCTAGGCATGGGAATCTTCCTAGTTAAGCCTCCACACCAATCCCATATTCCATTCCCTCTAACATCACCAATTTTTTTCCCAATATTTTCACACAACCAAAGTAAGAAAGAATTTTGATCAATGAAAAGCTCATGAACATTAGAAAATATTTTACCCTCTTAATTCACCTATTCTTCTTCCTCTAATTTTACATTTCACTCTTCTTCCTTTTCATTGTTTTCTTTCCTTTCATCCTCTATTTCTTCCTCTCATGAATTTGAGTCCATTATATGCACCTTACCACTCTATTTCTTCATCTTCAATAGCTACATGCATGTCATCATCACAAGCATTGAAGAAATATTTTTTTTCCATTTACTATTCCTTACCAATTTTTTCCTCACCTTCTTATTTTTGTACCTTAACAAAGTTAATAGTGTCCTTCTATAATCTCTTATTGCTACATCTTCCCATTTCCCCTTCTTCATTTATTTTTGTCATTTAATCCACACAAAATACATCCTTCATGACAAGATTAAAAAAAAATGGTAAACCAATAATTACCTTTGAAACCTCCTGTTCCACTATAATATCATTTTCAATTTTCTTATATTCACACATTAATTTCATCCAAGAGATTCAACGATTCAAACTTTTCTTCTTCGTTCTTTGTTGCAACTTCATGTTTGACCTCCATGCCTTAGAAACTACAACCTCTTTCCTATCTTCTTCCTTGTCCTCTTGTGTGAGGATCATTTCTTGTTCTCCAACAAATGGATCTTCCATTTTTTATTTCCCTTTAAATATCTTCATCAAGACAAACTGTTGTCTTAACTTCTTTTGAATCAAGAGTCGCATGCTTCTTCACTTTGTATTTCTTTCACAAATTTTTTAATTGAAATCATACATACTCATGCATTTCTTCCTACCTTCTATTTCTTTTCCTTCACTTGACTTATAGGATATTTTTTTCTATCCTTAATTATTGTATAAGTATTTTCTTCACAGTTGTGTATAGATTTTCAATCATATTTCAATTGTATACCCAAAAGGATATGGAAAGTATTCATGATGTCCATTGCATCACACATGACTTCTTTCTTAAAATTATCAATATAAAAATTCACCAAACATTTCTCAATTACTAGTAGTTGATGTCTCTTTTGTAAGCAAGTAACTATCAATTTAGATGTTTTATTTTCTCCATGCTTAGATTCTCGACTATCTCTTTAGCCACCACATTATCTATAGTAATACTATCTATGATTATAGTGCAATATTTCCCTTGTGATTTACAAATAGTCTTAGAACAACTATAATCCTTTGTGTTCGTCCTTATCATTTATTTTTTGGTTTCAAAATTACTCTATTTAGCATGAGAGTTTATCCATGTTTTAGGGCTATTAGTTCTATTTCATCTTTAGTCCCTATAGTGAATATCTTTCTAGTATTAAATTTTCAAACATCTTGTTGTGCTTGAGGACACTCAAAGGTCATGTGGCCTATCTTTCCATGATTGAAGAAAACCCCTAAATTTAAACCCTTCCTCTTCCATATTCTCCTCTTCTCTTTAACTTCAACATCTTCACATCATATTTGAGCCATAATTAGTTTGAGACCAACTTGATTCTTCTTCTTTTTTTGGATGTCCTCTCCCACTATTTACTTGTCCTACCTCTAAAGTCACCTTGTTGTCTTCTTTATAATTTTTCTTATGCTTTGAGAGCATATTGGCAAGCTTCTTCTATTATCCTCATCATAACTAAGATACACCCATCTTGAATTTAATACATCTTCAACCATTCACATATGTTGTCACCTTCTCATCGTTTTCAACATGTCTGACCTGTATACCAAGCCTATAAAATTATTTAGAGTACTACGTGGTGCTTGATTCATTTTATTTTAAATTTTTAAATTTCTTAAATAAACTCATATCATAATCAACTGGAAAATTTTTGCCTTCAATTGAGTTATCATTTTATGCCATGATTTTAGATTTGAGACCTTTCCTTTCCTTTGTCTATCAATTTCAATTGATCCCACCATAGAGATGCATGCCCTGTCAACCTTGTGCAAGCATATTTTACCTTCTTTATATCTTTAATGAATTCCAAGTCAAAAAAATTATCTATTTCTGCAACCCAATCAATGAGCTCCTCTAGATTCATACTCCAAATTTGATTTGGTGGATCCCTCCTTGGCCTACCACCCAGATTTTACAGTACCAAGAGGAGTTTATCATCTTATCCATCTGCTCCTATTTTTTGAAACCTTTATTACCTCTTTTTTTCATTACTAACATCCTTAACATGAAAGTTCCTCTTTGTTGTGTTGTCTATATGGATTCTTGACTTTTTGTGATTCCTCTAAACATCTCAAATAATCTTGTGTGATATTCTCTTTATGGGGCTCTTCGTCTACCATCTCCTCTATGTACCCTATTCTCTTCAAAATCTTTTGTAATACTAATTAATGTAACTCAACGTTTGATAATATACAAAGGATTTTAAATTGATGTAGTAGTAATCAAGAAACTCCCAAACCCAAAATGCGAGTACATTTGAGAATTGAGACTAATATAAATTAATCATGAAAAATCATATGGAAATTAATAAGTGCACACACACACACACACATTATTCTCTTTATGGGGCTCTTCGTCTACCATCTCCTCTATGTACCTTATTCTCTTCAAAATCTTTAAAAAATCTTTTGTAATACTAATTAATGTAACTCAACATTTGAGAATATACAAAGGATTTTAAATTGATGTAGTAGTAATCAAGAAACTCCCAAATCCAAAATGCGAGTACATTTGAGAATTGAGACTAATATAAATTAATCATGAAAAATCATATGGAAATCAATAAGTGCACACACACACACACACACACACACACACACACACACATATCAAAATACATTAAAGTTTTCTACACACAACACAAATTTCATCCCTTTATATTTGAATATAGTGCTCATATCACCAACATTCCTTCTCTTGTCTTCTATGCTTCATTTTCATCTATTTTTAAACCTTCAACATCAAATCCCCATCTCCAAACATAGGAATTCAATTCCTTGAATGTGGCCACCAAGTTTTTCTCTATTTCTGCTCTACATGGCATGGAAATATTTCCAGTAAAGCCTCCTTACCAATTCCACATTCAATTCCCCCTAACACTACTAATCGTTTTCCAAATTTCCTCATACTCCACTCTCTCCTTCATCAAGCATCCATGGCTATCCATTCTAAAATTAGATGACGAAATTATGATTTTCAAGGCTTTCTAAAATTAGATGACAAAATTATGATTTTCAAGGCTCCAAAATGTGTAATAAATGCTTCAACCTTTCTTGGGTATGAGATAGTATTTTGTAATAATTTGGGTAAATAGAAATAAAAATGTAACATTAAAAACTTCTACAACTTTGCAAATAATCTCTCAATTTTTAAATAGACTTGAGAAGATTTGGAGAAGGAAAAATCAAGAATGAAACTCTACATGCAAGACCAAAATCAAGCACGCAAAAATAAAATGAAAGAGGAAAGAACATATTTTTGGGTGTACATGATTGCTTGTGTACTCAAATGTTCTTGCATCAAACAACTTCAAATAAAAGTTCAAATAGATATAAACAATAACTATTGTTTGAATCAAATTTATAGATAAATTGTGTAGTTACAACTCCAATAAAAAAATCAATGGATATGGTAGCCTTTTCAAGGTCCAAAATTTTTCCTGCCCAATATAGAGATTTGTAAGTTTGATTCTATGGATGTAAAGGTCGATAAGATTCTAATGAATATAATGGTTGACAAACCTCACTAAATTAGATGACTAGGAATATGAAACGGTAGTAAATTAGTTAAAATGAACTCAATAATTTAACCTATCTATCCTACTACTAGTTGTTTCATCCAATTGAAAAAAATAAAAATAAATAAGACCTTTAGCCAAATATAATGTCAAGATCATATGGGATTGGTAATTTAGAGTCAAGATATGACACCCTATCAAAAGATACAATTCTACCTTGATAAACTAAATGATTAAACTAAGCATGATGATTTTTATTGGAATCTTGTATAGTTAGAAAAATTATGTTAAAAACACTACATATTGAGCAACAAAATTCTACCACTAGAACATCCATAGAAGGTTAAAATACGCAATAGAGAGATATAAAGGTGCTAATAATTTGTAGATATAAATGCAGCCAATTTATTTAAATCAATATAAAGTAGACAACTCAATCTAAGTTAAAAGGAATTAGATAAAGGATAAAAATGTCTATGTTGGCATTGTGATAGAAAATGGTCTAAAGGTCTTAAGTGTGCCAATAGTGAGAAAATAATTGTGATTATAAAGAATGAAAATGTAAAAGACTTGAATAAATAACTTAAAAATATTAAATGTCAAACTTGAACATTTCAATTTTAAGAAAGAAGAAAGGTCTATTACCTACTACATGTGTTGAATGAGATAAGAACACTACAAATAGTCAAAGTTATTTTTTATATAAAAAATAAAGAGTGATAGTGTTGGCTGATATAGGTAGTAGACATGACTTCATTGATTAAAAAAACTAATAAGTTCTATTGTTTTGTGTATCCAATCTCTTGTGTTCAAGTTATGATAGCCTTACGATCATGTATGTCATCATATTAAATTCTCAATGTGTGACTATCAGCTAGATATACAATCATTTTCTATTCCAATTGGTAGTAGTTATAATTTCGGACATATAATGGTTTAAACGTTTGGGAATTCTTAATATCCTTAACTTCCATTCATTTTTATTTAAATGGATAAAAATATAAATTTCTACGGAGACAACGGCCACCACCAAGCCAAATCGTTAAATATGATGAGATGGAGATTTTTGAATGATCCCATGGTTTAATTTTATTTATAGGCCATTAATATAAACATTATCTACCTTATTAAGTTATCTCTAGTAATAGAAGTTGGAAATAAAAAAAAATGGTCACTTGGAAATATTAGATTAAAGATTTTTTCTTCCCATTGAAAGTCTCTATCTATTTTTTGTGATTATGTTTGTATATTTCAAAGAGATTAAAAAGCTCAATCACAAAAATAAGTCTTCTACTATTGTTATTGATGAATTGAATGGTCCATATTTTTTTATAAAGATATATTTATGTTCATAGTATAATCAAATGTGAATAAAGTAGGAAAATGTATATAAGACTTAACTTGAGAACATATTAGCATTACTATGAATTTATAGTTATGTCATTTGGTCTCATTGATGCTCCATCAATTTGTAAAATCCTTATGAATTTAGTGTTATATTCATTTATTTATAAATTTGTGTTAATATTTAATGACATTCGTATCTAGATAGTGTACATGGAAATAAAGTTTACAACATATAGAGAAGATATAATGGGTATTGGAAAATAATCAACTCTATACAAAATATCCAAATGTATCATTGAAATAAAAGAATTCAGATACTTAGGACATGTGATCTCATGAAGATATTTAGGTAGACCTTAAGAAGATTGCAATAGTTAAAAAGTGAGAAAAGATTGAAAATGTCAAAAGTTTAAGAGGATTCTTGAACTTCTAATAGGATACCACATTAGATTTATTTGCAACTATGTTTTCATACCAATATTCCTAACATTATTGAAAGACGATTAGTTTTCATGGTTAGAACTAGCAACCCAAACATTCAAAGGCATTGAGCATCTTACAATCATCGGGTATTTCCAACACAATGTTGGGGAGAAATATTAATGGTTTTCATTACCAAGACACAATATTTAAATATAATATTAAAGTGGTTTTTATGGCATCGATAGACTAGCTAAGTAAGCACATTTCTATGGACTCTTTTATCCATTTCAATCTTGTACTATAGTGGGGAAAAAATTAAGGAAAGGGTACAAAAGCTCCATGTCATTCCCAAATCATTGTGAATGATTGTGACCCTATCTTCACTAGAATATTTTGAAAAACCTTCTTTCAACATGGGGCACACAAATAGGACATGATTCATTTCATCATATATACTTGATTAAATGGATAAATAAAATTATGAATAAATGCCTATAATGATACATATGTTTTTTCTCCTCTAACAAATAATCACAATAGTCCAAATGGATTCATTTGCATTGTGGTGGTATACAACATCATTTCATGCATCAATACAGATGACTCCATTTGTGGCTCTTTATGGCTATGTTCGTCAACTACTACTTGTTTATAAGGCCATTCGAAAGCTCATGTAGTAAAAGTCCCTATTAAACATAAAAATGAGCTAATTCAAATCCTTAAGAAAATCAAAGTTTGGATCAAATTATGATGGAAGAACAAGTAAATTAGCATGACATTGAGAGAAATCTTACAGAGGGAGAATGAACGCCCCTAGTAAATTTAGGCAAGAGTAGACCTTGGAGGACCATACTTATATGTGGCCCTCATATGAGTAGGGGTGAGGATGACTTGTGGTTATAAGGCAGTTACAATACTAGGCCTACAACAACTAAAATTTTGGGGGGGGATGGAAACTATACCCCCACCCAACTATAATTCGGACCATAATCCACTTGAGTAATTTAGCTCCCCACCCATCCTTGCACATGGGCATTTCAAGGGTGATAACTTGTAGCTAGAAATATTTAAAATACTATTGCTTTGGTTATAAACTTACCAAAAAAATAATATTATAAAGAAATATAGAAATATCAAGCTTGTACCTAAGCCTCGTTGTCCTTATAAGATCCTCCACTAAATTTATAATGTATTTTATAACTTGAAATATCCATTCTATTCTAAAATTTACTCTATATTAATGTCTCATCCATAAAGAAAGTAATTTAAGCGTCAAGATTCTAACTCTCACACACACTTCTTTAAATTGAATTCAGCACTCTCTAACTCTCAACTTAATCTTAATAAAGCCATTTTAAACTTTGAAAATTAAAGACTTTTTCTTATGTCAGACTTGAATAACAAAATTCCCTAAGAAAAGAATGAATCAGATTTGTCAGTGACTTATACTCTTCATGTTTTCGTAGTCACTCTTCATGTTTTCATTCAATAAGGAACTTAATCTGAATGACTATAGTAGTTCCATTATTCTAAATCAAACACCATAAAGAAGGCAGAATCAAAGCAGTTGATGGAAGCGATGAAAGTGAAAGATAATATTCTCATCCGCAATAATACATTGGAAATTACTGATATGTAGGCGGAGAACCATGACTAAGAAAGGAAGCTTGATTTAAAGGAATATATCTTGGATATGATACAATAATCAATAGATTAAATATTGATTGGTTGCCAATGGCTAGGAGTGTAAGGAAGGAAATAAAAATCATGATAAAATTTACACAACCACAAAGATAAGTGCTATTTATTGCCTTCTCAATTGTTTCAATGTTTTCTAGTTTTATTTTTAATACAAACTAATTCTAGGTAAGGACATTTTATGTAGATAATTCAAAAGATTGTAAGGATTCGTGTTAAGATTATTATTATAGTGGTGTATTTAATAATCTTTTTGTTTTAAGAAAAGTGTGTTAGCTGTAATACTTACTTTATGTTGTGTTAGTTATATTATGTGTAGCTGACGGTACTTAGTTACTACCGGACGACGGTTGGGAATCGGTGGTGACAGTTGGTCACACCCCTTCGGGTTTTATATAAGCGATGTACTTTCTTTTCGGAGATATGCTAATGGAGACTATTGTAAATGTATTCAACTTACAGATGATTAATAAAGACTCTAATATTTTCTGATCTATCTTATATATTTGTATTTCCGTACAACGTCTATGCACTAGTAAACTAGGTTACCCCAGCGGGTAAACATTTGGCGCCGCTGCCGGGGATGGATTTGGAGGTTGTGAACACACAGGTTGAGCATATGATACTCGGAGATGCTATAGCATTGATTGTCCGTGCGCCAATGGTGGTGAGAGTGGTAGCAGGGTACTAGCTTTTAGGAGTATGTCTTGGTTGGACAAGAGGCTGCCGTGGTGAACGCACAGAGAGCTCGGGAGGAGTTGACCACCAGGTTGGAGGTAGTAGAGAAAGACTTGGCTCAGTGTACTCAGTAGTTGGGTGTGAAGAAGGCAACATGGCTATTGAGGACAAAGTGCTTGGAGGCAGTATCATTTGAGCAGCAGATTTGCAGCACTTGGTAGAGGTTGAGACTGAGCAGCATGTTTTGGTTCTTATACATGGTCCATTATTCCTATCTTGTTATGTCCTGGATATTTTGTTGTTGTCCGGAGATGACTTTTCTTTAGTGGGGATGATGTTAGCCGTAGTACTTACTTTATGTTGTGTTAGTTATATTATGTGTAGCCGACGGTACTTAGTTACTACCGGACGACGGTTGAGAATCGGTGGTGACGGTTGGTCACACCCCTTCAGGTTTTATATAAGCGATGTACTTTCTCTTCGGAGATATGCTAATGGAGACTATTGTAAATGTATTCAAGTTACGGATGATTAATAAAGACTCTGATATTTTCTGATCTATCTTATGTATTTGTATTTCTGTACAACGTCTATGCACTAGTAAACTAGGTTACCCCAGCGGGCAAACAAAGTGGAGGAATTCAATTATTAGAAATATGAAATAGAATATGAATAAGGTCATTAAGATCATATATTTTCTTTCATTATATATTTTTATTTAAAATTTGAAATGGATGAATATAAATTGGTAAAAATAATCATATAGTAGGAACAATTTATATTTTTAAATGAAGACTCAAAGAAAGTAATTAAAACTCTTTATCTGCTAGTTATTTAAGTGTTCTATTTATCTAACAAAAATCATATTAGGTAATGATCTATTTTGAGAACTACATTTGCAGGTTAGTGAAGGAAAACAAATTATTCCACTTGAGAATTATTCACTTGAAAGCATCGAGATATTTTTCTAGGTAACCTAAGAAATCAAATGAGCTCAGAAATTTGTTTTCCTAGAATCGCAAGAGACTTGGATAGAGTAGTGAATCAATATGCGACATATCTATTGATTTGTCACAAATTGTTTCACAAAATATCTATATAAATAAAAAAAATTAAAAGTTAGAACTAAACACTTTCTAAGAGACAATATATCAATTTTTCTTATGAATATCACTGTTGGTTTCTATTTTAATATAAAAGCTTGTAAATTATTCAAAACTAATAGAGGGACCCAAGGTCACCCCTCATGTCAAATGGGTAGAGCTCAAAGAACAAAATAAACATGGGTAGAGCCTAGAACTAGAAACATGGGAAAAGCTCATAGAGATAAGAAATAGTAAACCATCGCTTAAGTAGAAAGAGAAACAATGGTAGGCAGTGATAGAAGATATTTGTCATCTGACTTCCTCCATACATTAATTAATTGGCTTAGGTGTGATGCCAGGGAGAGACCACCCATCATCAACATCAACCTCGTCTTTGTCTTTATCTTCATAGGTGGGGAGCCAACTTGAGGATCCATTTGGAAGAACTAGGCAAACCACCCTTCCTATCAGAAACCAACCAACCACTGACAACCTAGTCCCCCTTAACCCCACTTGGAGGTAAAGCCACCATGTGACAAAACCCTTCTGTTGAGTGGCTCTCAACTCCTTCAATATCATGACTAACCCATGCAACCAATACACCTTTGTAGTACCCTTAGACTCCAACCATGTCAGTAACCAACACTTTTACTATTGCCTCTTCGACTTCATATATGTACACATTCAACCATTTCTACCTTACTAGCAACCCTATACTCTTCACCATATGGAAATGACATCCTAATCACTGGCCTTGTAATATCCCACTTGATTCATGAGCACTCTCATTGTGCTCCTTTGTTGCATGTGCAACTATAGAATTATCACTCCCTTGACCTCCTAATCATTGGCCTTGCAACATCCCACTTGATACATGAGAACTCTCATCATGCTCCTTTATTACATATGCACTATAAAATTATATCTCCCTTGACCTTCTAATCATAGGCCTTGCAACATCCCACTTGATACATAAGAACTCTCATTGCACTCCTTTGTTACACGTAGAACTATAGAATTATCACTCCCTTCTTGTGATCTCCATAATATAATTTGCACCATAACCCCAATATTACTTTCTATACTTTAGAACTTCCCTATTGCTGAAGTATGTCTATACAGTGTGTCTATACAAAAGCACTTGACTTCCTTTTTAATGTAGTTGCCCATTACTCCTTGGAAATCCTCTAAGTGATATGAGTAACTCTCCTTCACCGTGGCTCTTCGTTACTGCAAGTAACCACCTTTGTGGCAAGTCACTAATATGCTGATTCCTTTACCAGTGTCTAATACCCTTCTCTAAATGCTCAATCCCCGTTAACCCACGCCAACCACTAATCCCTATGATACTAGTGCATCATTAGAACATTTTTTACCATCCACAAATCATGTGTACTTAGTTTCTACTCATATATTCCAAAAATCAGGTGTAAGAAATTTCTGGTTGTTAATTGCTGCGCATGTCTACACATCCCACCAATCTTTGGAATTGTAGACAAGCCATTCCAAGTTAAGGCAAATTATCATATTCCAATCTTTCATAACTGTTGGCACCATTATTCATTTTCCATCGTTTAGTAGGGAGAATTCATGTTAATGGGTAAGTAGAATAGCACGAAAATTTGGAGGAGGGAGAACCTGTGTTATCGTGTCGATTCTCAATGATATTAATTCATATGGTAGATATTTAGTTTTTGAATTTTTAGATTTAATTATATATATCTGTTTTCTATCAATATTTGAAAATATATTCTATGATCTATCATAATATATGTCAAATTTTTTCTTCTCCTGATTATGAATCATAGAATATGATTTGAAATGTTGAACAAAAAAGATATACAGAGTCAAATTCAGAAACTCAAGTCACATTAACTCATATTGTTCATGATATTCCTAAGAATTGCTCTTTCATAAACATGAAATATAAGTTTCAAATCAGACTTGAAAAAATTGTTATTCTGCATTTGAAAGGATGTTTACTGTCACCAGCTGGTTTGATTGTAAAGTACCATCCAAATAGCAGGCTACAAAATCAGAACTTTCTATATATATATATATATATAAAAGTCTGTTTTGAAGTAAGTCTGTTTTGAAGTAAGAGTTATTAAGACAGACATTGAAAGAAGGTATAAATAAATCAATAATATTAGGGCAGCTTACATAGCTAATTGGAACAAAGTTTTTGTCACAAGACTTACATAGTTGAATGAATGATATATATATATATA
>MU225014.1:44529-62041 GCA_018584345.1 Thuja plicata | reverse complement strand
AAATCTGACCGATCACTGAGCACTTCAACGCTTGCTGGATTGATTCTTCCCGTACTGACTGCTATCTGGAAGGGAAGACAGTTTAGTCAAAACCACAAGATTAGGTGGTAAAACCCTCAATAATTCATTGATCATGTCATACAGTATCTGCATGTTTAGAAGGTTCTAAAGTGAATTATAGTTTATTATTACTTTTAAATATCCTGCAGTAGTCATAATTTTCAATCAAAAAGGCTGCTTTTTTATAATCAGGATGATGTTATCTTTTCCCATTTAATAAAGATGAGTTTGAATTTTGTTAGATGATGTTGTGTTATACCATTAATTAAAAGGATTTGAGTTTGAATTTTGTGTATAAAATGATTGACTTCATTTGTGTGGTCAATTCTAGGAAAATTACAGCCAATCTCAGCTGTAGAAATTAGTCAATCCATGCATTCTTTTTGATGTTTGAACACAGAAAAAGATTAAACAGCCAGTTTGACACAAGATACAAAATTGTCAATTTCATAAAAGAATCATTATTGCAAGACTTTTGGTGGTTCTAGAAGCCATTTGAATATATAACAGACAAGTTGACGTCAGATTCTTGGAACTGGTAATGTTGATGTGCTCCTCCACTCATCAGTCTTTCCTCTTGTGAATGACTTGACTATATACCATGTGCTGCTAACCCAGCTTTTGCTCTGGTTTCTGCATTTATGTACAATTCTAAGCATCATGGCTATATTAATTGTACTCTCTCGTTTCTTTTGTTTCTTCTTACATTTTCAAGAATAACTGTGCTAAATTTCTACATTGGAAAACAAAAAAACAACAGGAAGTTTGTAAGCAAGGATTTGAAGCATAACAGTGAAAATCAAAGGATTTTCAAGGTGGAATTTATATGATGTTTTGTGGTTGGTTTTGGGATTTTTTCCTTTCATATTTTTTTAGTTTTTTTATAAATGTTTAATTTATCCATGTTTTGTATATATTTTAATTTCAATTGTTTAAATTAGATATATATTATGTTATCATATACAATCATTGGGTTTTAGTTTTCTCATAATAGTAAATGATTATTACTATTTTTTATTATTAGGATTAGGAAAATGGACAATCTATCTTTATTTGAGGAAGGTTGGGGTCAACATTTTCTATAGTTATTTTATTTTGACAATTTACATTTTCTAGTTATTTTATCTTAACAATTTTATTTAAAATTTATATATTGATTAAAAAATTTGACATAAGTTTTTTGATTGTTGGGAAAATATTATATATATATGAAAAAGAAATTCATTCAATATAATATTCAATTTTTAATATAAAAATGTTATTATCTTTATTGTATTTGTGTATATCAAATTTGTTGCATTTTTTAGTGTTATTTTTTAAAATATACATCAATGAAAGTTGTAGGGAGACAACCACCACCAATATATATATGGAAAAGAGCATTCAATATAATATTCAATTTTTAATATAAAAATGTTATTATCTTTATTGTATTTGTGTATATCAAATTTGTTGCATTTTTTAGTGTTATGTTTTTAAATATACATTAATGAAAGTTGTTTGCCTTTCACTTTCTCCTTCATTTTAAACTTGTTGGCATGTTTTTTCTAATACAATGAATATTGCACAAGTTTTGTTTCAATCGTGTAGTGCCTCTCTCGTTTTCTTTCTACATGACATCCTGATGGATGTTACTTTGGCATTATGTGTGTTAGTGCTCCTTTGTAGTTGGATGAGATTTGTTGTGATGCCTTGTTTTGCTATGTATGTTTTCTTGATGATATGTATGATTGGTTGAGCTTTCCATGTGCTTGGATGGATATATACTTGTATTGTATGATCATGTTGCACCCATGAGAGGTTGTTACCTTCGGGGTGATTTGATTTATGTCGTTGCATCAGCAAGTTGTTTATGTCTTTATGTTTGGTTGTGAGAACCATTGTGTTGTGGCTAGTCACATATCTAATTCAGGGTGCTACACCTAATTCTAATGCTATGATTGTGAGCTAGATGTGGACTCATTGTTCTCTTGGTCATTTGGGCCTGAGCTTGATTCAGTTATGATGCTTCTTGGTTATTCTTATGTTATGATTTTATATGGGTAGTATGAGAAACATTGATTATAGTTCCTTCTGTGTTTATTTCTTATAACACTTTTGTTGAATTGATGGTACCTAGTTTATTTTATATCTTTCGATATTTTGATTATGTACATTTTATTGTGATTTCATAAGATTCATTGATGGTTATTCCAGTGGTTATTGAGATTTTTGGTTGAATCACTGAGGTATGTGCCAGTGGTTGCAAAACCCTCTTTGAGAGAATTAAATCTTTTGCTTGTTGGGAATGACTCAAATGTGGCATTTTTGTGGGTAGCGGCTCATTAGAATCATGTCGTGATTGCTACGCTTTGCCTGGATGCTTATCTAATTTCATGGAGTACTCAAATTTTCCTCAACCATTTTGGTGTTTTTATCCATTTGAGGTAGGAAAACCTCATATATTGCTTTGTCCTTTGAAATTTTACTTGATGCTTGTTGTATTTAGTTTGTGGGATGAGATGATAGTTATCCCCAACTTATTTGATTTGATTTGGTGCCCATTTTGGCTTATGTATATTTTATATTTTGGAATGCAAGATTTTATGCTGTTATACTACTCATTTTTTTGTGTGTGCTCAGAATAAGATTTGTATTTGAAAAGTATGTTGTTAGGCATGTGAGAACCAATGGGTTTTAATTTCATAGCTTGATTTCTTGAGTTTCAATTTTGAACATTTTTGTGTGCGCCTCAGTTTGTGTGATCTCTTGTTTGCGTCTATCGCCATGTTGGCATCTTCTTTTAATTGACATTTGATGTATCCCAATATTGTAATTGGAGTATGCAATCAGAATGAATAGAGGACATTCTGGTTACTTAAATACTGTGATCTAAACCTTGATTTTTAGATTGGTTTTATGGTTAGTGCGCCTAACCGATTTTTACTTGAGATGGTTGCCTTTTGGTTATTTTTCCCTTAAGAGATTATTTCTTTGGATTTTACTATGGGATACCTTCTTGGATCATTTAGGGATGTTAGTATCCTGTGTGCTTTTTATTCGGATTATATTTCCTGATCCGTGCTCTCGGCAATGAGGCCAATAAAGCATACTTCGACATTATTTTATGGCCTTTGTATATTGGCTTTTCTTGAATTTGATTTGCATTTGTGTTTTAGTAAATTCTGGTGTCGGGACCACATTCCCAACATTGAGATTTATGCCTACTATGATAAGATCTTGAGAGATTCGTACTCTTGGGTGGAGTTGATACCTTGTTTATTCTAGACTTGTGTTTTGATAGCCTTTGCATTTCCTTGTTTATAGATTCTCCATATGTTATGTGTGTTTGGGCTATGTGACTATCTCCACAAGCATGATGGGGTGCTCCTGAGGTTTGACATGGTAGGGTGGCATTGCACGCCATTGTTGGGGACCGTTGTATATATAGGTGGAGAACTACTTCTAGTGACAGAGTCATAAGCATGATGTGCTCATTTTATCCTTATACATTTCTATTTTAGTTATTTATGGGTTGAAGCAAGAAGATGAGTCCACTTGAGGTGAAACTTTCATACTTAGCCAAGTTCATGAAATCACACTCAACGAAACAAGTTCCCGCTTAGAATGAACGTGGTCTCCTTTAGCTTCAGGGTCTTGAGCCTAAAATTTTAGAAATGGGGTCCTGTTGCAAAATGGGATCTCGTTTAAAAAACAACAGGATCCCGTTTCAAAACGGGGTCCCGTGTTGAAAAATGAAACGAGATCCCATTTTGAAAAAAAAAAATTTTTTTAAAGAAAACCTTCCATCGATTCATTTATACGTTGTGAATTTAAATAAAGGTAAACGAGGTAACGTTTACTAAACGAGATCCCGTTTCTAAAATTTTGAATCTCAAGCCTACTTTTATTGTTGGCTTTTGGTTTGGAAAGAGGCTTGGGTAACCGAACCATAGCCTTGGACCTGGTTTGACCTACAACTTGAAGCCTCTGCTAGTGTCCATACAAAATAAGGACTTTAGACATATATCTGAAGACATTTTCAGAGGAATATTTTGACAAAATAAAAACCCATTATAGATCAGACTCTGTAGATTCCAAATATATAATTTATTTTTAAATTTGATCAAAATTTCTATTTTTCATTGAATTTCCGTTGAAACAGGTCCACAAACTAAAGATAACAGGCTATTTTGTTATTTTAAAATTTTTTTAATTTGAATGTTTCTCGCAAAAAAATTATATGACATCAAACTAGAGATAATTATTCACACTTAAAAAAAAAATTTGAAAAGATCATATGTTTTGGTCAAATTATGCTTGTCGTACACGAGAAATTTTAAAAACAACAATTATGCCTAATGAAAAATTAATAAAAAAATATATATTCAACAAAAAATTACAAAAAAATATTGTCATCAATCTTAACTGTGTTACATACCATTTCCCAAGAGGATTAAGAGAAATAGTTTCATTTAGGTCAAATTTTGCTTGTCGTACATGGGCATAGTATGGTCCTGAAACAATGACTTTTAAAATGTGGATTTTAGTAATGCCTATTGAAAATGAAATTTTATCATTTGGGTATTACAATAAATTACATATTTATAAATAATACTTCGAGTAATACAACTTCTATTAATAAATTTTTTAAAGATTCAATCACTAAGTACTTCAAATATTCATCTCAAAGAGGATGAATTTGAAAAAGTAGGAAAAACAGTTCCACTTTTTGGCCAAAAAGTGGACTCAACTTCTTGTTGGCACCCTTATGTATATATGATGTTATGTTCAGTAGATTAGCTTCCTTTGTATCATTATAGATTGGATCGAGTGATTATGGCCTTGATCATGTGTATCTAGTACTCCCAAGTGTGGAGATAGATGTTTACCAGCTATACATTGGTGTCAGCTTAGGAATTATTCTTTTATTTTTCCAAGTTTGGGGAAAAATTATGGATCAACGTCTTTGCCTATTTCAACATTTTTTTTGATTGATGTTTCAAGTTGTATATCAACATTTCTGACTCACTGAACTGAGACTTTTGTCTCAGTGATTTACCAGTGAAATGAATTGACATTTGCGATGAACTGACAACTACGCAGATCACAGTCGTTGCCTGCTTTGGTGTCTACGCCCAGTTTGGCTTCCTTTTCGGGCTTCTATGGTGGTTATCTTGTCTATGCCTTGTGGTGGATTCTTATTGGTTAAATGGTAATGAAATTTTATGATTAATCATCATAGGAACACTATCCTTTGGTATTAAAATTAATCATTGTTTAGATGGATTCAGAGGATTGACTTAGTCTCCTATATTTGTATGTTGTGAGTTATTGTAAGCTTGGCCTCTTGTAGCTTGTAGGACATTAGCTCTTGTTAGGTTATCTTGGGAACATGTGTTGTCTGTTTTGAGTGTGTTTCTGGGTTGTCATAGAACCCTTGGGATTGATTGTAAGACTTCTTCTTGCACACGATTGTGTGAGGATTGTGGTATGTTTCTTTATTTCTTAGGCAATGTATGGTACTTTTCTGCACTATTGTAGTTAATGCTATGTAATTGCAAGAAAAAAATTACTAGTGCATACTTTACCCTATTGTTCTAAGGGTTCCTTGGTAGGGAATTACAAATCATTATTATGGGTCAGATCAATGATAGAAAAACCTCCTACTATCAAACATCAAATTTAAATAAGGAGCCAAGTTGACTCCCTTCCTACAAGTTGTTATTTGCCAATTTGAATATAAAATATATAATTTGCATGCCAAGGTGTTGTAAATATATAACATACTTGTCATGTTAACTTCCTCATTTTCTCTTTTCTCTAATTTTTTATATTAAATATATTTTTCAAAATTAATTAATTAAATCATAAGGTCCATTTTAGAAGGTATATCACTAAGTGTGCATATAACCTAACTTCCATATTATAATAATAATTATAATAAATATATTTCTAATGTGAGTAGAACAAACAATAGAATAATCCTATATGATATTTAAATTTTAGATTTAAGAGGATTGAAACATTTGCATATGCTTTTTAGGAATATAAAAACACAAGTAAAATAAAATCAAATAGTATATTTTAATTTATTTATAATTCATAAAATTTTATATTGTTAAAAAACTAAGAAGGTTGTTGATATTTTGGTGATGGTTTTATCAAATTTTATAAAAAAAATTCAGCAAAGTGATGAAGGAGAAGCTAAATAATGTTACCTAATGTGTAAATCAAAATTTTAGGAGTTGAAATGAGGATCTAACCCTTAGACTTGGATAATTGAGACTATTCCAATCTTAAGAGGTGAGAATAAGAAAATGAAGTATAGCATGAATTTTTTTATATTAATAAATTTATTGTAGTACATAAAGATAAAAGTATACAGATTTTTCTAGGTGTATCTTATGTATGCACATGTTATAACATACAAGCATAATAGCATGCTCATGTTATGGCTTGGGCTTATTGAGCCATGCCAAATCATACACATTAATTTTATAATGTGCTCACATTAGGGTTTTAAAACATGATCATGTTATGTTTATTTCCCTTATGAAATGGTTGTTGACCTATTTATTATCCCTCAACTTGGTGCACTTGCCCATAATCATTTTCCCATAATCATTAGCTAACATCAACATCAAGACCATAGATAAGGAATTTTACATGAATTATCGATATGCCTTTAATCATTATTCAAATCATTGATGTGTCACTTGGGGATCGACTAAGAAGAGGATCCTGATATAGAAATCTTTTAAAAATGTTTATTAACACCACTATTTTTAAAGCACAAGTTCAAGACAACAAGGTAAGTATATTTTAGATGGTCAAAAGTGTGCAGGTTATTTCTTTAATTAAAGATTAAATCCTTAGATTAGGTTAGTTAGGTTAGTATGGGTATTGGAGATAACTTTTCATAGATATAGATTTGACCTAGAGTACAAAGAATAAATCATATCATAGTATATGTAACATTATTGTAGATAATATTAGTTATAGTCAAATATAGTAGAATAATAATAATAAATAATTTTTATTTCCTAGATATATTATAAGCTAGACAATTATCTAGAAGATGAACTAAGAAATCATTTTATAGTAATAAATAATATGCATGTACTATACCATATTTTATACTAATGGAATATGAGTTTCATAAAAAACTTTCTTGTTGTCTAATTTCCTTTCCATTTCATTTTGTTGAATTTGCATCTCCATTTCATTCTGAATCTTATATTTTTATCAAAGTAGGTTATTCGTTAAAAGCTTGAAGGGTTCACAAGATAGAAATAGGTGATTCCTTTCAAGATAAATGTGTCTAGGCCTTTCGAGCTTTGGTTTTCCTACTCAATTATAAAGTGCACTCACCTTGTCCTTTGTGGTAGAAGATTTCTAGAATGGAGATTGAAGATGGCCCTTCAAGAACTCAAGGTTGAAAATGTTTCCAATTTGGCCTTATTGGTTTCTTTGAATGATCTTGATATATAATATGTTTGTTTACATATGTAGTTTCTGGGGATTATCAATAATTACTACACTTAGCTTCACTAGCTCATATATGTAATATGTAGCTCCTTTCAAGTTTGATAAACATACATATGTTGTTGTTGTTGTAACTACTTTCAATATAATCAATGCAATGCGTAGGATTTTTCATTTTATCACAAAAAAGGTTATTCATCATCACTCTCACAATAAAATTCCCCTTTAGATATTTTCAATTAATAATAAATAACTAATATTTTGTTTGTATAATTTTTTGAATTCAAGCATATAAATAATAAATATCATCAATTTGATTTGAAGGAAAGGTTGAAGGTTTAAAAATACTTCCACTACTTGTAATATAGTCTATACATCATTTCCAAGGTCAAGGAATAATATTTGTTATCTCCATGTGTGTTTCTGATATATGCATTTAGGTATTATGTGTGCTTGTGATTATTTGAATCTCTATATTTAAATATTATCTCTAGAGTCTTATAGTTAACATTTTTCATGTATAATAAGGTGTACGAGGTCAATGTAAAAAAAACACCCTTTATAATAAATATTTATTTCCTATTGTTATTTATGTGACCTATTCTATATTACATACACACCTATAGTTTTTCAGGCTAATCAGGATCATTTTCTTATAAAATCACATCTATTTCTTGGCAATATTAACATACCTTCCTAAGCATGAAATGTTTAGTAAAAAATATACACAGGGTCTTCACTAATGGGGAAATATAATACCACATGCATTCATATTGGGGGGTTTAAAATAGACAAAAAAGGGGAAATATATTGCCTAAATAGGGGGAGGGGGTTTTCTGGGGAAGGGGGCTAGGGTTTTATATAGGAAAAGGAGTACGGGGTATATTGGGTGAGTATTGGAGGGAGGTGACAAAAAAGGAGTTTGGGGCAATATTTTTGAAAAATAGGGGGATTTTTTAGTATGCCACAAATGCACGTGCTATGATTCATGTTCACTAAGTGAAGCCCCCATTAAACTATAATTTCTATTTGAATATTTATGTACAAGTGACTCTCTTGAAGGCATGTCTTCATTTACATGTTTCATGTGTCCCATATATATTACATGTCATATCCACACGGTGTTTAAAATTTTTGTTCCTCGAGCATTTGTGACCTATAAATTAGGCATGTAGTCTTCCTAATATAGCTAGTAGTTTATGGACCCTTACATCTTTAACCAACCGAATAAATTTTATATTCTATATTTTTTAAAAATATATGTTGCATTTTCTTTGAATATGATTACTTTTAAAATTTTATGGGGAAATGATTTTATTGAAAATATTTTTTTCGGTAATATTTTCTAAAATGTTGGACAAGTGATATGTATGAAAATCATGAATTCTTAAGTTGTGAGATGAAATTGATTGATAAGGAGAGGAAAAAGGGACGGAGATAAAAGGGAGCATTAATTAATGAGAGGGAATGTAGACAATTGAGTTGAAGAAAATTCATTGATGGTAGTTGTATATGATGGCAGTCTTCCTACATGGACATGGTGGTGGCTAGCTTTTGTATACTATTGATTTGAGAGCATTGGAAATAATAGGTACTGAGAGGGGGGGATGAATCGGTGCTAATAAAAATTTCACACTTCTATAAATACCTTTGAATCACAACAAAATAAACTTCCACAGTAAGTAGCATAAAATTGTAAGTGTAAAGTTAAAGTATAGTGAATGAAATAATAACACATGTACACTCATAACACCTAGATTTTTATCGTGGAAACCCTTGGTGAGAGGGAAAAACCACGGTGGGGATGACATCCACAATCTTCTCACTGTAGTAGAAAATAGTGCTCTGTTAGAATCTTACAATATTGTTAGAGTAATAGTACATTTGTCTTTATAATTAAATCACTTCGGTTTAATTATTAAAGTCCACTATTATTCTATTCACTTAAGCTTGTCATTTGTAGGTGCATAATAATTCATATGTTTATTAATTATTAATGCACAAACCTAGCTTTTTCTGGTTTTAGGGTTTCTTACCTTATATGTCATCTTTGTATCATTATTGTACACACTCTTTTGAATACAGCTTTTTTCTCTGCCATTTTTGAGCACATAAGGGTTTCTTGTTTTTTTTGCTTCCTTGCTTCGTTCTTGTAACAGGTCTTCTTGCATGCAGCTAGTCTTGGGATTCAGTACTATTTTTATCAGTTCCTACATGGTATCAGAGCCTTGTTGCTGTGACTTGTTTGAGTTTTGTTGAAGCAAGCTCTTCGCGGTACGAGGGTTTGAAGCTTTCAATCTTTTTTGGTATTTTTTATTGGATCTGGGGGTCTCTATTTTTGGGGCACTTTGGACCAAAACCGACCTCACGGTTGTGTTCGGAGGGCCCAAAAACCCCCATTTTCATATAAAACATGTCTGATTTGGACACCGGAGCGTCTGGGAGAAATTTCTTGGCCTATTAGGGCTGTACGGGCACGGGAAACGAGGCAAATTTTAAAAAAAAAATAAAAAAATTACAAATTTTGCTTTAAAAAAAGCGCAGCCAGTCTAAACAGGCCGCGCCACCACCGCGCCTCCGTAGGGCCACCCCCGCGCCACCCACCGCCGACGTGCAGACCGCTTGCCACCCCAGCGCTGCCCAGCTAGCCACCTGCCGCTGCTGTGCCACCCGCCAGCCGCCCCCACGCCGCCCAGCTCTGCAACCGCCACTGCGCCGCTCGGCTGCCGGTGCTGCTCAGCCCGGTCGCCACTTCCACCGGCGGGGCCACCAATTGGCCGCCAGCCCTCCGGCTGACGTCATCTGATGGCCCGATGACATCTAGACGGGCGTCAAAATTAGGCTCGGCTCTATGTTTTTCCAATAAGCTCTCTTTCCAGGGGCCCTGTCAATTTTTTGCTCGTAACTTGAGCGTACGGACTCCAAATTGCAAGTGTCATATATCGTTGGAAAGCTCTTTCCGAGCTGGTTCCAACCATGGAGGTTTCATCTTTGCACTTGGCTATTTGGGAACCCTTTTTTGGAGTCAAAGTTGAGGCTTTATTTTCCTGCTTCTCTGCATTTGGACTTCAAGTTTTTCACTTGTTCTTTGTATTTTTTGCTTCATTTTGTGGTGTACAGGAGTTAGTTTGATATTTTTTGGGGGTGCATATTTCTTTCTGCATTTTCAATTCAGAGAGACCCTTCTACTTCCGTCTTATTCTCTCAATGTCGGACACATCCATTATCGTTCTGACTCCACATAACTACCACACATGGAAGCCACAAATGACCATAATTCTCATGTCACGAGGTTTATGGTCCTGCCTGGATGCGGCTCAGCCAGTTCTACAGAGGCCTTATGAGGCTCTTATGCACAGAAATAGGATGGATGAGGCAATGGGCCTCATTGCCATGAATATTTTATATGGGTTGTTGTTCCACTTGGATGGTCTGACTACACCTAGGGATATGTGGGACAAGTTTTCCACCTTATTTGGCACAATGAATCAGTTCAGGGTTCTCCAGATAGATGCAAAGTTCACCTCCTTAGTACCTAAATCATTCACCAGCATTGAGGACTTCCTGATGAAGTTCAAGTCTCTTCAATCTATTTTATAGGTTTCTAGAAAGACGAAGTTAGATGATGAGTGTATCTTTCTGATACTCTCAAAGCTTCATGGCCCTTATAATATTTTCACTTCTACCTTCTACTCCACTATGGATGCACTGGGTGCACATCATGTTATGCCCTCTTTTGAGACCTTCTGTGACAAGTTAACTTGTGAGCAGTCCAAGCTCAGTCAGATGGATTCTCTTACAGGTTCACAGTCACAAGCATTGCTTGCCAAGTCATCTCAGGATACACAGAATCTGATTCCTCTTCTTAGCACTCTACTGGCCCACCATCTTCTTCTAAGAAGGAGAAACAGAATACTAAGAACCCTACATTTTCCTATTGTCAGAAGGGGCCTCATGATGAGTCACATTGTTTTTAGAAGAGATTTGATGGCTATGAGAAATAGATTGCAGATTTGCAAGCTCTCCTTCAAAAGAGCACTATTTCCTTTCCATCCTCTTCCACCTCATAGGGGTCTACTTTTTAGTCTTCTACCTCATCTTTGACATCTAGATAGGATTTTGGATAGGGTCATGCATTACGGGCTTCTGTTGCATCCCCTTCCCAGGTCCCTTGGATACTGGATTCAGGTGCTTCTCACCATATGGCGTCTTCTCTGGAGATCTTCTCTTCTATTGAGGCTTCTCCTATTCCCCACATTCTCATGGGGAATAACACTATTATGCCAGTCTGCGGGAAAGGTTTTGTACGCATTCAGGATGGCACATTCAATGATGTATTATATGTTCCATCTCTATATGCAAACCTTCTCTTGATTTACCAGATTACACACAGTGGATCAGGGAAGACAATTGAGTTCACGCCAGATTCAGTCTTCATTCGGGATAGTGCGACAGGTGGCATTTTTTCTACAGGGATAGTTGATCATTCCACCCATCTCTACACCTTTTCTCACTTTGGTCCACCATCTCCATCATCAGAGCACAATTCTCCTCTTACGCGAGAGCATCATGTGGGACAGTTAGGTCACTTGAACCTCTGTGTTGTTCCTAAGACCACTTATGTGGCTACCTCACCTCATCTTGTTGGGGTTTCTTCTCTTTAGTAGGACTCTTCTTCAAAACTGCCAGACACTCTAGCTCCATTCATCAAGCCACCAGGTGCAGTTGTTGAGGATTCTACAGAGGACACTCATCTCCTCTCCTGACAGTGTCAGCACACCTGTCATACCACCTACCTTGGGGGTTCCCTTTCAGGATCCTCATGTCTACTCCTTTGAGCATTAGCTCGACCTTCCAATGACACCTCATCTTTTGATGTTACCTCTTCAGTGCTCACTTCCTTTCACTCCTTTGTATTGTCATCATGGTGGTTTGTTCATTGATCTAGGGGTTCTTTCATTCTAGGGGGGCTTTGGAGCCTTGACCCTCTCTCACGGGGGGGTTGGCAACACACATTATGCTTATGGCTTTGAGAGAGTCTCTTGAAGTCATTTTTTGTCTTTTTGCTTGCTTTTCTATCTCTTTTTGGAGAGGATTTTTTTCTCACTGGGTTTTCTCCTTTGTCTCTAGTTTATAGAGATTTCCTTGTATTGGGTACCTGATCAGGCCTTATTGTCGGGACCCTCTTTTCCTGCTTTCATAGCTATGCTAGGTTAGCTTACCTCTTGAGCTTCACTTAAGGGGGGGTGTTAGAGTAATAGTACATTTGTCTTTATAATTAAATCACTTCGGTTTAATTATTAAAGTCCACTATTATTCTATTCACTTAAGATTGTCATTTGTAGGTGCATAATAATTAATATGTTTATTAATTATTAATGCACAAACCTAGCTTTTTCTGGCTTTAGGGTTTCTTACCTTATATGCCGCCTTTGTATCATTATTGTACACACTCTCTTGAATACAGCTTTTTGCTCTGCCATTTTTTAGCACAGAAGGGTTTCTTGTTTTTTTTGCTTCCTTGCTTCGTTCTTGTAACAGGTCTTCTTGCATGTAGCTACTCTTGGGATTCGGTACTGTTTTTATCAGTTCCTACAAATATGTCACTTTCTGTGTGACTCGCCCTATTAGGAGTGATTGATACCTTGTTAGAAGTATCTAAATTCCTATTAGAGTATACCTTGTTAAATGATTTAATTCCACTATTACATTGTTCACCTTGTTAAGGGATTTACAAGAAAAAGTCTTATTAGAGACTACCTTGTTAAGAGATTTAAGATTGTTGAAACTATTAGGAATACAAAAAATGGTTTTACATATAAAATGCACTTCAGATTGCTAATCAAATCCTTTTATGCTCTATTCTATCTTTGAACCCTATTTTGAATCTTCTCTATAATATGCTTTGTAATCATTGTCCAAGATTTAACACTTCAACATCACTTCATTCAATTACTTCAATACATCAATTACCTCATGTGTTAACATCAACTATCCTCTTCTAGCCCTTTACCTTTGATAGAAAACCTAATTAGGGTTTTTTTATTATCTCCAAAAATTCTTTGTCAGTTACAACCAACTCATAGAAACATTACAATCTCACCACGTCGTCCAAAACTAGCTTCAAGTTGTCTTCTCCAATGTGAAATAGTTCTTCAATATTATTGGTCCAAAATGTTCCTTGAACTCATAATCAAGTCTGTACACAACTACCAAGAAATTAAATTCTTCAACTTTTGAAATAGCGTACTACATTTTTCATTTTGTCCAGATTCATTAATCTTTCATTGTCATAACCGCTTTAGATAATCTTTCAAAGCTATTCTTTAACCTTTAACTTTTAGCTATTCACTGAACTGACAAGTTGGTAGTATCTTCACTAATGTCCTTTACCGATGTGAATTAAGTAGCATGGTCACAAATCTTAGTTTACCGGTAGTCCCTCAACCTTCAAGTGTACATATTGTATACTTGAATTCTTTAACTAATTTGACCTTCACAGGTTCTCTTGTTCACCTATCTATTTATTTACGTATTCTTCTTAACTTTTAGGTACCAATTGGTTCAACTATCTACCGATTGGTATAACTTCATGTACTCACACAAAACTTTCTTACCTATGTACTAGATTGCCAGCAATAACAATCATACCTTTATGTGATCTCATAATCAATGTTAGATCTCATCATTATGATGTCATCATTCTCCCTCTTTGGCATTGATGACAAAAACTTATATACACTTATATACTCCCCCTTTTGATCTACTTATATAATCCCCCTTTGTTGACAATAACACCAAAAAATATGTTAAAAATGTATATACAAATGTGTTTAATCTTTACAATTTGTCAAATATAATCTTGAAATGTACCTTTGCAGTACCAAGAGACTACTCCCATGACCGTTTCAGCGTTTTCAGGGAAATTTGATGTCTTTTTAAGCACGAAGCCAGATCCTCCATACTATCAATCGTACCGGCCATGTCAAGAGTATGTATCAACACTTCTACTTTCTTAATATATGCTTGTATAATGTCCATGTGTGAATTCAAGAATCCTTGTAATTATGAAAATGTCATTGTTATTCTATCCTCCTCTTCCTTAAGTTCCACATCCTTTTGAGTCAATGCTTTCAATTTTTCAGTACGCTCCATCACTGAACTGTTCAATGGGTCCAATTGATTGACAAGTGTAGTCAATTTTTTTAATAGCTCTTCCTTCTTTGTCAAAATATCTGTAGTGAAATTGGTCAGAATAGATATCTTACCAAAGATTTTCCAACTTCCAGTAGTGATTTCTTGATTTCTTTTACTATTTAAAACAATAGAACTTTCTCAAGTGTAATATTCTATAGAAGTTTCTCCATCATCTCATTCTTCAATCTCTTCTCTGCTCTCTTTATCATTTCCTCTTCCATGTCATGATCTAGACTTGTAATTGCATCAACTAAGATCTTGATTTGATAAATCATGGATGATTCTTCATCAATATCAAACTCGGGTACTAGATTAGAAAGTATAGCAATAGTTCTCCTTAAGGTTTTTGTTTTGTACTTTTTTTTCTTCATCCTATTCTTTTTATCCTTTTCTACTAGTTTCTTTGAAAATAATAAATATTCCTTGGGTTTCAACTTATTGAAATTTTTCTTCAAAATATCAAATGTTGGATCATCATCTTCTTCATCATCTTCATTTTCTTCCTCTTCTTCCATTTTCTTCCTCTTTTTATTCTCATCGGTATTCTCCGTGTTGGTTTGAGAATCACCAGGGTCATTATTCTTCAATGTCTCACTCTCATTTTTAGTACTCTTATCACCTATATCAGTGTTATTTGTTTCTCTCTCTTTCTCTTGATCTTTTTGATGCTCACCTTGTTCTATAGCATGTGGTTGATCAATGGTCTCAGTGACCTATTTAGTATCCTTACTCTTTTTTAACTCATCAACCTTTTTTTCTTCAACATCAACTATGTCAACATTAATCTCAACTGGATTTACATCAAGTGAAGACTCAAGTAGAATATCTTGAGCATCATTTCCAACCATATGAGAGTTAGGATTATCATTGATATCCTCAATTACAACATCATCAACTGAATCCTTGGTTAGGCCAATGTGTGTAACCATACTTGGAATACTTCCTAACACATCTCCTATTAACCCATTCAAAGTGAAAGTGTCATCTACTTGCTATCATTACTTTTTACCTGTGGTGGTTTAATGTTGAATATCCTTTTCCATATCACCACTGCCTCATCTTCTACTTCTTTCTCCTTTCCAGCTAGAATCTTTGCAGTTTTATGTCCAATACTAAATATGTCCTTGTATTTCTCAAGTGATGTATCTATTTTCTTAACTGTCAAATGTGTCACTATGTAGATAAGTGTCCTTTTTCTTACCTCCTTTTCAGTTTCAATTGTTGACTCCCATATGACTTTGACTGCTTCATAAAGTTCATTAGAAATATGATTTTTTATTTGATTTGGTGTTATGATGAATTTACGAAAGTGAAATACAACAACATCTTCAATAATTTTCGTGTCCTCATCAGATAACTTTGAGAATTTAAAGTTACAATATTACCTATCATTCCTCATTCTTAAATTACTTCACCAATTTCAGTTTTACTCTTACCTCAATGATGAATGTTGTCTTTCCAGACTGTAAGGAAACTCAGGTGCGGAAACAGCTTCCTACACTAATCTCTAAAGGAAAGTATTGTGCAAATTCTTTTAAATCCTTACAATTTCAGATTCGTTAACTACTTTAACAAATGATATTGCAGCCATATACCATGCACACAGAAAATAGAGAATGACACAATGATTTACCCTGGGGAAAACCTTTCGGTAAAAAACCCCAGCACTCCAAAACCTGCACAATGTATTATCTTCAACACAATGGTCACAAAACACTTGCAATGCAAGTTCTTTTAGGAGATAATCGAAACTCAAAGACAAATCCAGTAGCACTAGATCATAACAACAATACACTCTTTTTCTATATCTATCTGCAACCCTAAAAAAATGCTTATATCATGCGCTTTCCTTTTTAGGGAAACTTCCAAAGATAGCCGTATTAGGGTTTTACCATTCTCTGAGAAAATAGGAACCCTAAACCCCAAACCCCACGATTGTGGAAGAGTGTATAGTACTCAACTTTATTAGTTTCCACATGTCATTGCATGTCTTCACCCGTCATTGAATCTTCTAGAAATAGCTCTTACATGTCATAGGAATCCGTCATAACCGTTTCAACCATGATCTCCTTACACACAATTCAAGATGCCGACACATCAAATGGAGTGACACATCAACATGCCAACTAGACATGTACACTCACACTTAATTACATTATT
Organism: Thuja plicata; assembly: GCA_018584345.1. Taxonomy (NCBI): domain Eukaryota; kingdom Viridiplantae; phylum Streptophyta; class Pinopsida; order Cupressales; family Cupressaceae; genus Thuja; species Thuja plicata. Next base: position 45,157 of record MU225014.1, on the reverse strand, counting down.
TGCAAGAAATACATTTTACAAAAAAAATAATAAGAATAGGAATTATCCAAGGTTGAGACACCTTATTCCTAACATTCTCCCACTTGTCGAACACCTTGTAAGAGAAATAGGAACATAACAGGAACTAACCGCTATAGGCCAAAAAGCCCATAGACTCCGAACACCATCTGAACTTCACAATGCCCACTAGTTTCGTTAATGCATCTGCAACATTCTTTACAATATCTACCTTCTCCAAATTTACCTTTCCATGTTCCACCATATCTCTCACAAAGTGAAACTGCACATCAATGTTCTTCGTTCTGGCATGGAAAGTTGGATTCTTCGCAAGGCAAATAGCGCTTTGACTGTCACACCAATTAGTAATCTGTTCTGCATCAACACCAACATCAGAACACAATCTCCTAAGCCAAATGGCTTCCTTACAAGCATGAGTAGCAGCCATGTACTCAGCTTCTGTAGTGGACAAAGCGACCACAGGTTGTCGCTTACTCATCCAAATGATGGCACCACCAAACATAGTGAACACATAAGCACTGGTGGATCTCCTGCTATTAATATCACCTGCCCAATCTGAATCCACAAACCCACGAATACAAACTGAATGCGGAGATCCAGAAGAGTTACC
>MU225014.1:15732-42586 GCA_018584345.1 Thuja plicata | reverse complement strand
CAGTCTGATTCTCCACAAGAGCCTTAAATTCCTTGAACCAACTGAAAACCTGTGTCTTACTTTTCAGGAAATATATCCAAGTCCTTCTACTGTAATCATCTATAAAAGATACAAAATATACAGAACTAGAGACAGAAGGAACTTTTACAGGACCAAATACATTAGAATGAATAAGATCTAAAATTCCAGAAGACTTGTGAGAACTGGAGTAGAATTGGTGTTCATAGAAATCAAATTCAATATTACAATCATTTATCCCCTCGATGATATTTTTAGTTTTCAAGGTCCTAAGACCCTTCTCACCAATGTGACCAAATCTCATATGCCACAACATTGTCTTTTCTGCAAGAAGCTTGCCTTCCAAAGTGTTTGCACCCTTAGGTACACTTACTGTACTGCCATCGGAACCCATTGCCACAATATTCTTTACTGCTCATTCAGATGGTGGGGATGAAGTGATAGCTGCTCTCTTCTTTGAAATAGAAGAACTATTGCACTGAGCAATGCATGCATCAAGCTGAAACAAAGTACCTCTCCTAGTACCTTTAGCGAGCACCATAGAACCTCTCATCATCTTGCATCCATCTTTTGAAAAGACAACTTGCACACCTACATCATTCAACATACTTACAGATAATAGGTTTCATGCCAAACCCAGACTATGCATAAATCTATTGATTCCCTTTACTCGTCCATCAGGAAATCTAATAGTGACCCTTCCATGTCCAACTATCTTTAGGTGAGAATCATCACCCAAGTACACCTTTCCACCATCAAACTCTTCATATTTTGAGAACCAGTTTCGATGAGAGGTCATGTGAAAAGAAGCCCCCGAGTCTACCAACCAAACATCATTAGATGCATGGGCTGCCAAAGCTGCAATAAAAGCATCTCCATCTTCTTGAGATTTTTTGGAAGCTGAATCTGAGCCTTTCTTCTTCTTCTTCGATTCTTTGCAGTCCCTCCGGAAGTGCCCAGATTTATCACAGTTCCAAAATTTCACCTTGGACTTTCTAGGAGTCTTAGAACTCCCATGGGATTTGGATCTTCCCTTCTTTGACTTATTGTCATTCTGCTTTCCTTTGTCGTTGGATCTCCCGCGAACAACAAGGGCTTCCTTAGACAAATCTGAATTCTTTCTTCGCATCTCCTCAGATAATAGCGAAGACACCACATCATCCATACAGAATTTGGCTATAGTACTTTTGAGAGCCATCACAAGATGGTCCCACGAATCCAGCAAGGAACAAAGCAAGGTCATACATCGATCCTCCTCCTCAATCTTGGCACCAGATGATGCCAACTGTGCAATCAATAAATTGAATGCGTTGAGATGATTAGTTACAGATCCAGCTTCCTCCATTCTTTAACAATACAAATTCTTTCTCATGAACAATTTATTCACTAGAGATTTGGCCTAATACACAAACCCAAGCTGTTTCCACAAAGAATTTACAGTAGTCTCATCAAGAACATTCAGAAGAACGACATCTGCTAGATAGGGTCTGATGAGACCCTTAGCCTTCCGATCCTTGATCTCCCAATCCGCTTGAGATATCACTGCAGGTCTCAAATCAAGTGAAGTAGCCTCCCATAGATCGCGGTCTTCAAGCATGTCTTCCATCTTGAGTTTCCATAACTCAAAATTAGTGCCATTAAATTTCTCCACCTCCATTCTATTGTATGAGGAACTTGCCATCTCAATCTGCAAATAAGATTTAGAATGCTCTGCACAAAAAATTCCCACTCAACTTGAGATTAGCTCAAAAAACCCTACCCAACAACTAGGATCAAAAGTTGATTAGGCTCTGATACCACTTGTAAGGAAACTCATGTGCGGAAAAAACTTCCTACACTAATCTCTAAAGGAAAGTATTGTGCAAATTCTTTTAAATCCTTACAATTTCAGATTCGTTAACTACTTTAACAAATGATATAGCAGCCATATACCATGCATACAGAAAATAGAGAATGACACAATGATTTACCCTGGGGAAAAACTTTTGGTAAAAAACCCCAGCACTCCAAAACCTGCACAATGCATTATCTTCAACACAACTGTTACAACACACTTGCAATGCAAGTTCTTTTAGGAGACAATCGACACTCAAAGACAAATCCAGTAGCACCAAATAATACCAACAATACACTCTTTTTCTATATCTGTCTACAACCCTAAAAAAACACTTATATCATGCACTTTCCTTTTTAGGGCAACTTCCAAAGATAGCCGTATTAGGGTTTTACCATTCTCCAAGAAAATAGGAACCCTAAAAAAAATTTCGGGCCGATGCCCCAAACCCCACAATTGTGGAAGAGTGTATAGTACTCAACTTTATCAGTTTCCACATGTCATTGCATGTCTTCACCCATCATTGAATCTTCTAGAAATAGCTCTTACGTGTCATAGGAATCTGTCATAACCGTTTCAGCCATGATCTCCTTACACACAATTCAAGATGCCGACACATCAACATGCCAACTAGACATGTACACTCACACTTAATTACATTATTTGCAAGAAATACATTTTACAAAACAAATAATAAGAATAGGAATTATCCAAGGTTGAGACACCTTATTCCTAACACAGACTTCCCCATGTCAGTGATTTCCTTCTCAGAATCTATTCTCTCACTATCTTCTTCAGTTTTTTTTATTTTTCTTGCTAAGAGAATTTTGAATATCCTCTAGTCTTTATCTTTACATAATTTATAGTCTTAACAGGTTGGGATGCGTGAGGTAGCATAGGGTCAAAAATTTTACCTTCATCATTCTTCTCCATTCCAGACTCTTCTACCGATGGTAGTTCAGGAGTCCTACTTCGAGTTCCTACTGACTTCCTTTTCCTTTTTGCATACACATTAGGAATGCTCTTGTGTTTCTCACTTTTGGAACTACTACCTTCACCTATATAATACTTCTCTTCCAATCTACTTGTGATTTACTGTGCTTTCTTTTCAATTCTTGGCTTTTTGAGTTGTAGAGTAATTATTTCAAATGCCTCCTCAAAAGTGTCATACCTCTTCGCTTCTTGGTTAATCGGTGGCTTTAATAAAGCTTCAATGTTTAGGGTTAACAAGTATTCATCAATATCATATCCCATCTCAGGAATCCATGAAATTATAGGATCTACTTCTTGTATCTTACAAGTGTCGGTATCAACTAGAAAACAAATTGTGTCCCTGTACTTCTCCACGATGTGTGGAGGTGTCTTATACCTCTTATGCATTCTATCCTGAAAGTCTTTGAAATATCCACACATTACATTGTTTATGTTATCACCTAATTCACTTATGTATTCATTTATCTGATATAAGGCTGGTCTATATATTTTCCAAGTTACCGTTCCCTTGCCAGGAAAATAGTTTTTCACATAGAAAAATATACATACCAAAAGGGCTCCAAACTTCAGTGATTGCTTCTTATCTATTTAAATCCTCTTTAAGTTTTCTAGAAACTGTGACCTCACCACCTCAGCTAGGTCATATCTCATTCCTTCCTTCAGTATCTGGTAAGTGGCATGAATAGCTCCACAAGGCACACTATTCAACTAACTAGATTGATAAAATTTATACCCGACAACCATTGCTGCAAAATGAACTTCTTGATCTTAAATATCATCAATCATCATCGCTCTATGATCTTTTTTAGAATTTGTGAGTTATGTAACCATATTTGTAGATATTTTCCTTAGGGTACAAGGTTCCCCATCTTCTGATAATCTAGTTATCAAATGTATCAACTCCTTCATGATCTCGATTGGTTCCTCCAGCCGTATGAATTGGTCATAAAAATGACTCAAGACATATCTAATCCATTCTTCCTTTAAAATATTAGGTAAGTCCAAAGTATGTGTCAAACCCTTCATTTGAAGATGTTTGAACTTGTCTTTAAGTTCACCATCGTTGCACATTGTTAAATACTCCTTCTATATGTATTCATTGCCTAATTCAAAAATATTGTAGTGAATGAAGGTTCTTACATCTTCAATCAATAGAACTCGAGGTGGAATTATGGATAGGGCAGTGGTTTTGTAAACGTAGGTGTAGCAATTCATGATGCCCTTGTAAACCAATAGATTTCTTCTTTATAACTCAAAAACTCCAAATTCTTCACAAATGATCACCTCTTAGTTTGATATATCAGTTAGGGCTTTTGAATTAATAGTTTGAATCCCTGTGATTGATTAGCTAAGATTGTTCTCACAATCAATCTCAATATGAAATCAGACATAACTCTTGTAAACGTTCTTCAAAATGCAAGGTGCATAATGAATAGGTTTACCTCTAATTTATTTTCCCAAAAAGTTAACCAATGGCTAGTTAACACATTAAATGTAGTTCACCAATCTCACTTCACCGATTACAACTTCCATTGGTTAATGAAAAAAGTGGCATTAACATATAACTTTGCAAATGATAAAATTAGTGATACATAAAAACTTATCTCTATGAAATTCATCAAATATAATTTTAATGCATCTCATTATGCAAATAGATATTACCGCTCATCATTATAAGGGATAGGTTGGATATAAAAATGAAATTCAGTCCCTAAGCAAAACTTACTTGCTTAGTTCGAGGATGAATCCCCTGAGCCATAGGATGTAATGTTACATGTCGATGCATTGGAATCTTCTTTACTTTCTTCTTTCTTCACCCAAAAAAATTTCATCTCATTCCTCACTTCTTCAACATTAATAGTCTTTTTACCTTTCTTATCTTCATTTCTTAGTGACTGGTTTGTGTATCTATAATCTCTTGCAAGATGTCCAATCTTATGAAAATAGAAACATGCCATACTTGTTGTACTCCATGGTCCAACATTACCTCTAGGGTTTCTCAATTGACAATTCATAGAAACATGTCCATAATTTCCACAAACAGTGCATGAAACATTCATGTTACCTTCTCTTTTTAGAACATTCATTGGTTTATTAGGTGTTTTCAATCTGTAATGTTCTTCCTTATGTCCAAAAGTATTGCATGAATAATAGTAGCCATTGAAACTCCTTTCTGATGATATGTTACTAGTTATTGATCTGCACTCGTAAGCTTGATGACCATACTTATTTCAATTGTAACAAGAACCATTAAAACAAGTGGTTCCTGGAATATTCCTCAGTTTAATTCTACATACATTAACAGTGTGTCCAGGCTATCCACAATTGTAAAAAGTTTGTTTGGTAGGTTTCTTACCTTGTGGACTTGTGTATATCTTAGGAATCTTAGATTCTTTCTCAACACCATACTTGGATGATTCTCCTTTCTCAAATTTTCTTTCAATGGAAAATCATAGGCTAGAAGTATCTCTAGGTCGCCTTTGGTTCTTCATTTTCTCATCAATATTTTGCATGCCTTATTCATATTGCTTAGATATTTCATTTGTCTCTCCCTCAATCTTCAAGTCTTCTTTCAATCGTTCATTCTCCTTTCTCAGTGATTCATTTTCAGCACATAGTTGTAAGTTGTCATCACCCGTGTCACTTAGTTGTTCATTCAGTGCATGGTTCTCATGTGTCAATATTTGAAGTATAATGCCTTTTTATTTTATCAGTTCTTCAACATTCTTCTTTGCAGTCTCAATAGTTCTCTTTGCATCTTCAGCTGTCATCATGCCTTCAAGTACTTAACACATTCTTATAGCTTGACTTTCTTTTTCTCTTTTCATATTGGATGCTTCATGAGTCAGGAGCTTGTTCTTTCCATCAAATGTTCTATATCTACCTCAACTTCCTCTGAGTTAACACTACCTTCAGATAATTCATCAATGTTGTCTAGATTGTATCTTAGTTTTTCAAATAATTATTTCCTTTTTTCCATAGAACCCTTAATCTTCATGTTCTTCGGTTCTTCAATCATCTCATGAGTTGCAGCTAGTTGTCTTTCATACCTATAGCTTTTCATCTCCATAGATCTAATCACCAAGTTGTTAAACTTTCCTTCTAGAGAGTCTGAGCTCTGATACCAATTGTTACAAATAATAGGTACTCATAGGGGCTGAATCGGTGCTAATAAAATTTTTAGACTTCCACAAATGCCTTTGAGTAATAGAAAAAGAAACTTCCACACTAAGTAGCATAAAACTATAAGTGTAAATTAAAAGTGAAGTGAATGAAATAATAACACATGCACACTCATAACACTTAGATTTTTATCATGGAAACCCTTGTTCAAAGGGAAAACCCATGGTGGGGATGACACCCACAATCTTCTCACTGTAGTAGAAAAGAGTGCTCTGTTAAAATCTTACAATATATCACTTTTTGTGTGACTCACCCTATTAGTTGTGACCGATACCTTGTTAGAAGTATCTAAAGTCCTATTACAGACTACCTTGTTAAAGGATTCAATCCCACTATTATAGTGTTCGCCCTGTTAAGGGATTGACAAGAAAATGTCTTATTAGAGACTACCCTATTGAGGGATATAAGATTGTTGAAACTATTAGGAATACAATAAATGATTTGACATGTAAAATACACTTTAGATTTCTAATCAGATCCTTTGATGCTCTGTTCTATCTTTGAACTCTATTCTAAATCTTCTCTGTAATCTTCTCTACAATCGTTGTCCAAGATTTAACACTTCAACATCATTTCATTCAATTACTTCAATACATCAAATACCTCATGTGTTAACATCAAAAATCTTCTTATAGCCTTTTGCCTTTGATCTCCAAAAATGCTTTGTTAGTTACAACCAACTCATGGAAATATTACAATCTCATTACATCGTCCAAAACAAACTTTAAGTTGTCTTCTCCAATGTGAAATAGTTCTTCAATATTATTGGTCCAAAATGTGCCTTGAATTCATAATCAGATTTGTACACAACTACCAAGAAATTGACTTATTCAACACTTGAAACAATGTACTACATTTTTTTTATTCTATCTAGATTCATCGAATCTTGCACCGTCAGAACCGCTTTAGATAATCTTTCAAAATTGTTCTTTAACCTTCAAATTTTACCTGTTCACTAAACTGATCGGTTGGTAGTATCTTCACTAATGTCCTTTACCAGTGGGACTTAAGTAGCACGGTCACAAATCTTAGTTCACTTGTAGTCTCTCAACCTTCCAATGTACCAATTGTATACTTGACTTCTTTAACCAATTTGACCGTCACTGGTTCTCATGTTCACTTATCTATCTATTTACCTGTTCTACTTAACTTGTAGCTACTGATTGGTTAAACTATCTACCGATTGGTATAACTTCATGTACTCACACAAAAATTTCTTAACTATGTACTAGATTGCCATCAATGACAACCATACCTTAATGTGATCATCATCAATGTCAAATCTCATCATTCTAATATTATCAGATAGAGTGGTTAGGGAGAGGCAAATAATAGAGACAATTTAATTTTCTTGAGATCCAAACAAATACATATGACTTTATAAGAGGAATATATAGAGACTAGCTATAGAAAGTCTTTCACACTAGTGAGGTGGCGATGTTGCGATCCATCAAAATGATAATATGGAAGGAGGAATATATAGAGACTAGCTATAGAAAGTCTTTCACACTAGTGAGGTGGCGATGTTGCGATCCATCAAAATGATAATATGGAAGGAATATATTATATTGGCCTTTGATATCGATCCAAGTTTGTTGCTTCCTTGATGTATATGGCCTAGCTTAAGTTCTAAGTAATAGAAGATAAAAACAATAAAGAAACTAATGGAGGTATTAGAGTGGTCTCTATGGCAGATGGATATGCCTCATTTTCTAGAGATGATAGTGGTTGGGATAAGAATTGTTCAATTAGAAGGGGTATTAATAACACTCGCCAATATTATAATGGCCCACGGATCCCTTTCTTGGGCAAGGGGAAGGAAATGAGAAAATAAGGAAGGAGGCATTGAGTTCCTCATGGCATTGGTATTCTAATCGAGGAAATCAACATGAATCAGAAATAGATTGTAGGATGGTTGAAATATTTGGTGGTGAAATTTACTATGAACAAAATTGATGAGGAAATGGAGGAAATATAGGATGATGAAATAGTTCTTAGTGTTGGAGTTAATAAGATTTTATTTATATACGGTTTTTTTTTTGTCTATATTTGAAAAAAATCATATTCATTATCATTTTTCAACTATTCCCTGGTGATTGTTCATCTCCTGATTTGATGCCTGACGTCTGCAACTTCAAGATGGCTTCATGTGCATCCCTATATGGTATTAGATCCTAAACCAAGGAGATTACATTCCAGCTCGTATTTGAGATTGTAGTCGCTAAAGAAGCAATTTATTGCAAGGCATTTATCTGTGTCCTCTCTATTTTTTGTGCACATCAATCCATGTGTTGGTAATTTTTGTGAATTCATATTCACAATTACCTGATTATATTTTATAATGTTCAAAAAATAATTTGGCCTATCCAGCCATATTTGTTAAGCTTAATTTGGTTATATTGTTGGTGGCAATATCAGTTTTCTATCCATTTGGTAGCAATACTCTTTCCTGTCGTAGTGCTCCTCATTATCATTGATACGCCTGCAAGTTGCATTTTCTTGAAAATTTTTGAAGTCTTTTTAACAAATCCATTCTGAACATTTCTGAAATCATCACTCCTCTCATCGTTGAGTGGTAGATGTGTTATTGTTTTGTATGACATCAATAAAATCATTGTGGTTCATTGGTGGATCGTCCTTACTTGATTGGCTTTCTTGACTAGATCAAGTTTTTGCATTGAGCGTACTTTAGCATATTATAAAGTTGGGCTAAATATTTCTTCCCTCGCAACATTTTAGGGTTTCCTTAGTTGTCCAATTCGTTCGAGGCTATAGGTACATGCTAGTGCTTTTAATTTTAATCCCACATTGCCTACACAATGTGATTTATTGCTCTTTATAGCTGGAGGCCTTGAGTTGATGATGTTTTGCAAAGACATTGCTTGCTCATACTTATGTGGCATGCACACGTTTGTTGAGGACACATTATTGGTGGTGACTTGTATTATGGAGACTAGGAGAGTAGTTGGTGAATCTCGACCACCAATATATCAACTATCACCCACCTAGCTCAAAAAGTGGGAACTCTAAATTTATTTTGCACAAAAATAGGTTTCCTTTTAAGTATCATAGCCTAGTTTTTTATATCTAGGGGAAAGGACCATGTAACAATTAGGGGATCCAATAACTATTATCTTTTAGTCACCTTGACCCCCTAATTACTAATATTAAAGGAGCCCAAAAAATGAAAACACATGTATCAATAGTCAATCACATATGTACTAATATTTGATTATTTTTTAGCTTTTTTGGTTGGTAATTGGCCCATTTGTGCACCACTATTGGGACATTTCAGAACGACTGCTAGGACATTTGTCCACAAGTACTGGCATTTTTGAGTGAACAACTATTGGTGCTAGAACATAGCGGGTATCGGGCGGCACTTTGAAATGCCCACATTTTGACCACTTTGTGTTCGATGGTCTCTACAAAGAGATTCATGAATGCGGAGAAGTTGAAACCTTAGCTTTAAGCAATTAAATCACATATGAAGACAAAAAAAAATGTTGAGATCTGATATGTCATTTACGATCTATAGGTGTGTGAAGTTAGGGTGTGCGGGTATTGGGTCCTTTCCCCTAGAGAATTTCCAGTGCAACTTCTTTCATATTTTTGGCTAGTTTTGCAAAAACTTGTTGCCAATCACATGGCTAAATCAAGGTTTGAGATGCTCAGTCTTCATAACTATCACATATGGAAGGTGAAGATGCAATCCTTACTTCGGTCTATAGGATTACAATCTATGTTAAATGAGAAAGAATGTACTTTTGCTAAGGAATATGAAATATTTACACATAAAAAAAAGTGTGCCAAGGCGATGGGCTTAATTACTATGCACTTCTCATATTCCTCATTCTTCCCTTTAGAAGAGTGCACTACACAATGTGAGATATGAGATAAACTTAATGATCTATTTGGTTAAGTCAGTGATATTCAAGCTATGCAATCAGATGTAGATATAATATCTTTTTCTATTGATACAAAACCTTCTATCAAGAACTATTAAGTTTAAGTCTTTAAATTCTCAAATAGCGGGTAGAGAAAAAAAAGAAAAGTGACAAGAAGTGTATATTCTTGATTTTGTCAAAATCGATGGGTGTCTTTTCATATTTGGCCACTTCTTATTGTTCCACTATGGATAGATTGTGTAAGAAACTTATTTTTCTACCTTTTGAGACATTTTGTGAAAGGTTGACAAGGGAACAATCCAAACTTCATCAAAATAATATCATTAAGTCTCATGTGTTGGTTGTCACTACACCCAAAGAGAAACAAAAGAAAAAGAATAAGCCCAAGCCTAAGTCCAATGATTCTTCCAGCACCCAAACCACCTCTTGAAAAGAGTATAATCCTAAGGAGAGACCAAAATGTAACTCTTGTAAGAAAGATGATCATGGGGAATAAAATTGTTACAAGAAGGAATTTCATGAGTTGAAGTAGCTTGTCAAGGAGCATAATAGTTCACTTCTTCATATAGAATCTTCTTCAACCAGACTTGAGAATAAGGTATATGTGGAAACTTCCCTTAGTTACAAAGGAAAGGATCATGTATTGATAATCACTCATGCACTTAGGTATGTTATATAGATTATTGATTTAAGAGATTTAGTGCATAATGCACATTCATCTAATCTGATGACAGTAGATACTCTAAGAGAGCTATATTATGATAGACTCTTGACTGCAAATAATCAGTTTGTATATATTAATATAGACTAACCTCTCTCAGCAGTTCCAACTCCTCTACAGAGAGATTTCATGATTCCTCTTGTAAAAATATCATGATGTACATCTTCACATGTTCTTGCGTCTCTAGTCACTCATGCAAGCACATAAAGTATCAAATTAAATTGTACAAGTACATCAAAAAATGTAACCTCTAAGTGTCTTATATTATCTTCTGGGACTAGTATGCCCTCAAAGGAATCTGGCACCTTTTAGGGTCTCTGGTAGCCCAAAATGTCCCAAGCACCTTTCTAAGTTAGTGGCACCCCAGAAGGAATGGGCACCTACCAGGTTCTTTGGTGCCTAGGATAGGTAGCCTCATGCCTAGCCTAAGGTTACATGTGAAAAAACAATAAAAATAGCTAAAAATGAAGAAAATCAAAGATAGTGATGTGATTCCTACCTCCTTCAATGGTGTCTTTTGCTTGACTACTCGCATGAGAAGCCCAATCCTTGTTGGTTGTAGTGGTTTCTTGCTCAAAATATTTTTATACTCCTCTACCTAATGATAAAAAGAATGAATAAGATGTAAATGATACTTTTCACTCAAGAGGTAAGTGTTTCATTTTATTCTTTTACTTTATTTTAGTAAATCTTTCATATCTTGAGCTAGGGCTGAGATCATGATTTAGCTCTCTTCTTTCCAAATACTCAATGAGATGTTTCAAACTCTATTTGAACCTCTTTGATAGTATTTTTCATCAAATAGATTTTCATAATTTGATGTGCTAAACGTGATACCATGTTTCTCAATCCTAATTAGCAGGTCAAAACAAGGGAGTATAAAGCTACCCTCAAATTTCATCACTCTTAGATGTATGACCTAAGTAATTTATGATTTTTAACTGGAAAGGTGGTATTTCTACATTGGGGGCTTCACTTATGTCCTTTGGGATATCCTTTTTTTTTTATAATGTATGTTCTTGTAGTTTAGCTTGCATATGCATGTAGTGCCATATGACTGCTAAAATGGGGACTAAATGTAGTGTCACAAATTATGCACACTTCCTAAGGTGTCCAATTCCATACTTTAATGTGTTTATCATTTTAGCATGCATCATAGACTTCATTATGCATTTAATTAATAATAAAATTAAATTATAATTCAATATCATCACATTTCTATGAGGGCTCATTTAATTGTGGGTACGCCCCTTTAATTATTTTCTACATTTGCATTAAATTAATTATAAATTAAATTATAAGCCATTTATTAATTCAATGTCCTCAAATCTCTATGAGGGCCCATACTTTTAGGTGTACCCTTTTAATTATTGCATCTATTTGATCATCATTTACATACATAGGCTCTATTTCACTTTATGTGGCATTTGGTATTTGTATAGAAGAAAATGGTGAGAAATGCTAAGATGTAGATCACTCACCAATATTTAGCACATTAGAATATAAACCCACCCTCAAGCCAAATTTGATCAACACAACCAAAAGGAGGATGGGTGCTAATGCAAGATCTATGAGAAAAGGGGGTTTTGGATTCCTAAAGGGGGTGAATGTGAATGAGATAGATAGAGTATGAAGGATAGATCTGATCTAATAAAGAAAGTGTAGAGGAAAATAAGGGATAATGAGTGCACTTGAAAATGAGATGAAGAAGATGGTGCTTTGATTCTGAATTTGACTATTGATGGAATCTTCCAGAATCAATTATAGCTTTAGATCTGGCAAGAAGGGACCTGTATCTTTTTGTACCTGGAATTTCACTAAAAAGGTGTAGGGGAAAGTTGAATTTTTTTGGAACAAGTCAACTTTTGGGGAACAATTTGACTATTTGACAGCTTGTTCCTAACAATAAATGATAAAAATTTCCAAGAATCTGCAATTGCACCTATTCTACCCAGATCTGGAATTGTAGCTCTCCAACTTGTTCTTGCACATAGAAAAACTAGAATGAAGGTTAAAGAATGGGGTTATCCTTAGTCAAACCCCTATTTAGGAATCAACCTTGAAATAAAATAAAATTAAGGAAAAGTGTGTTGTCATGTAGCAAAGGCTCGATCTAGACAATTAAGTATATCATACCATGTAGATGCAAAATATTATTTAAATGTGAGCAAGTATGTTGATGCAATAGCTTTGACTAAACATTAAAACCCAAAAGGAAATCATGCAAGAAAAAACCTCATGAAATAGATGTTGTAATTCGCCACAATGCTTGATTGGAGAAGAGAGAGAAGGATTAAGCTTGATGGATGAATGTGGATCTCCTTCCTTGATAGAAAACTCATTTTATTAGCCTCCAACGGGGGAAAGAAGCTAGATCTATGGAATAAATCACCTTGATTGCATGAAGATGAACATGTGGATTCTTGATGACTCTTGATGGCTTCCTTGCACTTGAATGCTTGATTGCTTGAATGGTTGGTTTCTAAATTTCTTTCACTTGATTGATGGATGACTTGATTGCATAATATTGGAATATCATAATCATGGATGTCTCAAATGAGGGGAAAAGAGGTCCTTTTATACTTAATTCCCTCCATTCAAGATTTAAATCTGATCTGAGCTGACCACAATTGAAAAACTCAGAAGAAGACCTCTGCATTGGGCTCCGGGAAAAATTTGAGCCAAAAATCCCAGGGACAAGTCAACTTATCCTATAAAAAATGGGCTCAAATTTCATGGGGATGTTAGGGAAGGTGAAAAGGAGCTAGGGTATAAAATGCATGTTTCCATGGGGTTAAAAAATATCTCAAAAGTAGAAAATAAATGAATAGGTCCTAGGTTAGGAAATGAAAAATGGGATTGGATGGAAAAAGGAAATTGTGCCTAGAGGCAAGCAAGATTGAAGGAGGAGGACCCATATTCCAATTAGGTATGTGTTTAAGATAAATATAAGGTCCTACCATAGAAATCACACTAAAGTAGGCACAAAATTATCCCAAAATAAGTACAAGTGAGGTGCTTACTTTTTAGGATGATATGTTTAGCCCCCACTTTAGCGGGAGTATGAGAAAAGATCATGCTCATGCTAAAGGAAGAGAAGAACAAGAATTATGAAAGAGAGATGATCATGGTTGAATTGCAAAAGAGACAAGACAAGACTAAGTTCAAGGACATAAGCCCCCAAAGCAAGGATCTCAACTCAACATCCATGCACAAGGGCATAAAAAACTAAGAAAAACTAAAAGGAAAATAAAGACAAAAAACACAACACACAAAAGGGGTTAGTACTGAAAATATGGCTTTAAATCAACTATTGAAACAAACCTCGATCGAAAATGTCCCATCCACTAATATCATATCTGGAAAGCTATTGTAAGATCATAAGTGATCACATAGAAAGAGAAAAGGCATCACCAACGTTAATACAAACTTCATGATCTAACCCACTAGCATAGCCATGAGAGCATGGAAAGAAGAGAGAGACCATGAATCCGATAGGCTAGTAAGTTGCATTATTCTAGGTGATCCATACGAGGAGAAGAGATAAAGGGAGACAAGTAGAAAGACTAGAAAGTTGTGTTATGTTAGTTCCACTCATCTCAAAAAGGGAGAGAAAGGAGAATTGACGGTCTAGCAAGATATTTTATCCTAGTCAATTCTAAATTGAAAAATTTACGCACGGAAGCGACTTTAAAATGTTTTGCGCATAGGGACAACTTTGGAAAGAAATTGTGCACAGGGGAATCTTAGAAAATGTTTTGCGCATAGGAGCGGCTTAGGGATCGGTCTTATGGAAAGCATTGTCTCCATGTGGATCCATAAAAGTGATCAATCCTAAAGAAAGTTGTGTCTCCTTAGGAATCAAATAAACAAAAAATTGCATATATTTTACAAGGGAAGTCATATGTATGCCCCTTTTATTATGATGGAAACATAGGTGATATCATAAAGAAAGAGAACAAGGATACCTACTTCCAACAACAAGGAGATTTCCTTAAAAAAATAATGTATGCCATAAACTCAACAAAGAGAGATGACTCTTGTGAACTAAGAGAATAGATAATCATGAAAGGATATTATTCTTGAGGTAAGAGACCCTTGAAAGGAATATATCTTGTTTGCAAGATGTCTACCTTCAAGAGGAGTTCTTGAACAAAGATAATGCATTTAAGACAAAGAGGGGAAGAGAACAAAAATGCACCCTTTTAGCCCCCTATTGCTAGGTGAAAAAGGGATTCTTGATGAAGGATAGCATAATTTGAAACACTAAGTAAGGGAATTTTATTATGATGAACATGGTTTTACAAATAAATAAGAGACTATTATCAAGGATGCACATCTCTTGCATAAGAGAGAATCCTGAATCAAAACAAACAATTCTTTATAGGAAAAGAATGTCACATGATAAACAAAAGCCACTATACTAAGGAAAGTAGATCCTTAGAAAAAAAAAAGAGAGGAAAAAAAAATGAAACCTTGCCCCTCAAGTGTGAAGGAAAGATGAAATATGTGATGCATCTATAATGATAGTTATTCCATAATAGATATACAATTCTAAGAAAAATAAGTTGCAAACGAGAAAACGTCCTAATGTAAAACCGACATATTTGCGCTAGAAAAGGCATCATGTAACAAAGTAAGAAAGTTATCAAGGAGAGAAATGAAAGATATAAATGACATGGAAGATTATTTTTTGATAGACATGCCCTTTGAGGCATGAATGAGACCGTTAAGAAAATATGTAAATATCTTGCGTGAAACAAAGTATCGCATACCAAAAAGGATGCACCATCATGAAATAATATCAATCCATGAAGAGATGAGGAAAAGAGAGATGACACATTATGTCAACTTAGTGGTAAACCTAATAATACAAGATATGTATTTCCAAGAAAGAAAGAAATTGTAAGGAGGATATCAATCTCATCAAAGAGAAAGATCCTAAACAACAAGTCCATACATGGGAGGATGTCATAGTATAAAAGAGATGACCAAAAAAGAGATAATGGATCCCTTGAAAGAAGAAAGAAATGTGAGACAATGATTCATTTCCCCCAATTAAGGGAACAAGAAGGAAATTCCTATTATGATGCCCTTAGTGCACATTACACAAAGAACCTTGCAAAATGGACAACAACATAATAGGAAAAAGGATATATGCTAAGGTATTTCTTTGATATCAAGGAAATGTAAAAGCTCTAGCATAAAATGCAGAAGACATCTATCTACCAAATCTTGAACAAATTGTCTAAACTCAATACAATCAGCAAGAGAATGTTTTTTACTATGATAAAAGAAACAAAAAAAATCACCATTAATAGATCTTTGGTTATTTGGAAAATGTCTATAAGGGAATCAAATTCTAGAACCATATTTAATCATCCAATAGATTATTTTTGCTAATGCTAAATAGTCATCAAAAGGTGATGTGTTACTAGATGGGGTTGGCAAAATAATATCAAGATGAGGTTTTGGTTGAGATGAGTGATCTAAAGTGGTATCATGAGGCATGAATCCTAGACCACATTTGTTAAATTGTTGACAAGGATCAATAGGAATCTTAAAGTCATGTTCATTAATAGCAAGTACCATGCCACTATATCCTTTTTGAGTAATGATATCGAATATGTTGTATTGTAAGTAGCTTTTAGTGTACAAGGTGAAGGAGATTCATCTTGAGGTTTATGAGAGTGTTTGGTATAGGGAGGAATTGAGAAAGGATTTTTCTCCTTAGGGAGATCCCTATCATTATTTGCATCATATTTAGGTGGGGAAGGAGAAGAAGGCTTATTATGATCTTAATGATTATTTAATATTACTTTTGGAGAGTATTCATCAAGAAAATGCTTAACATCGGGATCATGCATAATGCTTTGAAAAAACAAGTTTATTTAAAATCATCCACAGAAGTACACAAACTTAATTGTTTAAGATTATCCATTAGAGTGGGTTGAGGAAGGGGAGTTCTAGGTCTTATTATAATAGGGTCATTAGGAGCTAGATCTCTATCATCATGATTACCAGGCATTAGAGGTTTAGGATTAAGAGGATTGATATTAGTGTCATCCTTAGGGTCATCCACATATTCCATACATTTTTTTAAAATTTAATGATAAATGCACATGAAATATTGATAAGGGATTTGGAAGATGCCTTATAAGGGGGAAGGATATTGGATAACCTCAAAATGTCATATGCAAGAATACCATAGAGGAATAAAAACATAATAAAATGAAATAAATCATAATTCACTCCATGTGATTCATAAAAATAAGTAAGGAGGAATGTAACCATGTGTATGTTGTGACACACCAATTTGATTTAGTAAATTCCATAGTGAATTAAATATAACACCAAAATTAGAATGAAAATGTAATAAGTCGGGTTATGATGACATGTAACTGAATGAATGTTTGAATATGTTAAGTTGATCACCAAAACGCAAAAGGATAATGCAAGACATTAAATCAATTAATGGATTGTATTGTCATTGATGTAAAATTGATATATAATCTAATGGGTTATAATCAAAGTGTCAAAGACTTCAGAGAATCAGAGAGATAAAGATTATGCTTTCAGTAATGCATAAAAGACAAGTATTCACAATGAGAAAAAACACCGATGGTCAGTGGAACCTGATAGATAGAGATCACCGACAGTCAAGTCACAATGATGACTGAGCAAGAAAACCGATGAGCATTACCGAAAAGCAAAATCTCAAGCAAACCCGATGGCTAGAAACATAGTGTAAACCGATGGAGAAGCCCGAGGAAAACTGGAGTGTTGACTGACACTATCAAAGAGTTAAACCAAAATTAAATGAAGTTTAGAAATGAAAAAATATCTAGCTAGCAGAGCTAAATATAGAGTTAGCTGGTAGTTATCATTGTTTTCATCGACAAAATAAGCTAGAGATAAGTAAATGATTTAAAGCTGATTTGTCCAGTTGGCAAGAAGATCTCAGCGAGATAAAACAAGAGTTTTTCTTTAAATCTAATTGGAAAGAATTGTGGATCACACCAAGATCAAGAACCTAACAATGGTGACATCATGTCTATAAAGAGACAACTAATTCATTATGAATTGGTGTGGGTGAATAAATAAAAAGAGGATTTTGAAGAGAAATTGATGAAGAGAAAATTCATACAGTACTGATCAACAAGCTAAGGAAAGAGCTAAAGATTTCCGCAGACACTGAGCAATAGAGCACAACATCACCAAGAAGAATCAAAGTGGAGCAAAGGTATAAACAGAGTTATATTGATCATAATAGTTTTGTGAGATTACAATAGATCTGAAAATCTGCAAGTATAAGTTGTATATGTCAACAGATCATACTATTTCAGTGTAACCATTGATTCAAAAAGTCTCTTAACTGAGCGGGATTTAAAGATCCTTTCTATATTGAGATACATCCAATAGAGTATCAAAAATTTTGATCATGAAGATAGAATGAGATACCAGATACCTATTGATAGGCCAAGTGAGTGTTTGATCAAGGGTGGTAGCATAGAGATGCCCAATATTAAGTGACAGACTACACTTTTAAATCCTCTAACAAGGTCACACCTAACAGTGTGTTTGTAACCTTTAACAGGGTTGGCTCTTCACCGAGCTCACTTCAGAAGAGTGAAAATTTTGGGTTATCGGTCCCAAGTGGGTTTTTCCCTTAACAGGGTTTCCACATTAAAAATCCATGTGTCATTGTATTTATGAGTCATTACTTTAGTGTTTTGCATTACACTTAACTTAAATGGATTGATCGATATACTCTAGATAATTTATTGTCTTTTGGTAAATTCATAGACTGGTATTCGGTAAACATACAATAGAAGGTTTTACAAAGAATTCCGAGCAGTAGTAAATTGATATAAGTATTTGGAAGCATTCATCTTATAGGACTGAAGATAACTAGAGGTATAATATTGTGGTACTACATTTTAAGGGTTGATTATTGGAATATTTTGAGGCCACTGATTCAGCCCCCCCCCTCCCCCCCCCCTCTCAGTTATTACTAACAGGTTTACCAAAATATATATAAGAAAATGGCACGAGAAATACTAAGATGTAGATGAATCACCAAGATCTATCATAGATTGGAATACAAACCCACCCTTAAGAAAAAGTTAATTAGAACAACCAAAAGGAGGACGGGTTCTATTGTAAGATCTATGAATAAAGGGTATTTTGGATTCCTAAAGGTGATGAATATGAATGTGATAGATAGAGTATGAAGGATAGATCTGATCTAATAAAGTAAGTATAGAGGAAAATAAGGGAGAATGAATGCACCTAGAAATGAGATGGATAAGATGGTGCTTTGAATATAAATTTGATTGTCACTGGAATCTTGCAAATCAATCACAACTTTAGATTTAGTAAGCAAGGACCTGTATCTTTCCACAACTGCACATGTTCTGCCCAGATTTAGAATTGCAACTCTCCAACCTATTTCTGCACTCATAAAAATGGGAAATAAGGTTGAAGAAATGGAATTTCCTTAGGCAAATCCCTTTTTAGGAATCAACCTTGAAATAAAATGAAATAAATAAAAAGTGTGTTGTAATGTAGCAGAGACTCTAGATCTAGACAATAAATCATATCATATCATACCATGTAGATGCAATTACTTCTATAAATGTGATCAAGTATGTTGATGCAGTAGCTTTGAATAAGCATAAAAACCCAAAAGTAAGTCATGCAAGACAAAACCTCATTAAATATATGTTTTTATTTTCCACAATGCTTTATTGGAGAAGAGAGAGAAGGATGAAGCTTGATAGATGAATTTGGATCTTCTTCCTTGATAGAAAACTCCTTTTCTTGGTCTCCAATGGGGGAAGAAACTATATCTATGGAAGAAATCACCTTGATTGCATGAAGATGAAGATTTCGATGCTTGATGACTCTTGATGGCTTCCTTGCACTTGAATGCTTCATTGCTTGAATGCTTGGTTGCTAACTTGCTTGCACTTGACTGATAGATGACTTGATTGCATAATAATGGAATAGCATAGTCATGGATGTCTCAAATGAAGGGAGAAGAGGTCCTTTTTATACTTAATTCACTCCATTTTGGATTCAAATCTGATCTAGGACAACCACAATTGAAAACCTTAGAATAATACTCCCACATCGGGCTTCGAGAAAAAATTGAGCCAAAAAGCTGAGGGACAAGTTGGCTAGTCAACTTGTCCCAAGAAAAATGGTCTCAAATTTCATGCAAATGTCAAGGAGGTGAAAAGGAGCTAGGGAAGAAAACGCAGGTTGCTGTGAGGTTAGAAAAGATCCTAAAAGAGGAAAATAAATGAATAGGTCCTAGGTGAGGAAATGAATTATGGGATTGGATGGAAAAAGGGAAATCATGCCTAGAGGCAAGATCCAACCTTGAGGTCAAGCAAGATTGAAGGAGGTGGAGTACCCATATTCGAATTAGGTATGCATTTAAGTGCAATATAAGGTCCTTCCATAGAAAAAAACATCAAAGTAGGCACAAAATGGTCCCAAAATGAGAATAAGTGAGGTGCTTACTTTTTAGGATGATACAGTATTTATCCTAATATTAATTCTTGATTTCATACATATTTTCAAAATTTTCACTTCATGGTTGAGTCTTGATTCAAATTTTAGCCCTAATTAGTTGGTATAGGGCATTCCATAAGGAATAGTGTGAGATAGGTTTGCTTGTGCCTAGAGAGGCACCTCATACCTCACAATTAGCTCCAAAATTTGAATTGGAGAATGATCTCCTAATTTTAAAGGGATTCCTAAATCTCCATTAGCCTCCTTTGAGTTTTGAACCCTAAAATTGCTTGAGAGGCCTATAAAAGAAAAGTCATCTCACTTCATTTTGGATGTGAAAGAAATTGTAAAGACTTGCCTCTACAATTTGAAGACATCCAATGAAGTAAAGATCTCTACATCAGGGAAATTGACAATTGTCAAGATTCAAATTATCATCATTAATCAAACATCTACGTCTACATAAACATGAATATTTGAAGGGATTTTGAAGATGACAATGAGATCACTCACTAATGATTGGTTTGTACCCCTCCCTTTGGGTTGGGTATGATTTCATGTTATCCTCATATCTACACATCCAAGCTTCAGATTTGAATTCAATTATATCCAATTGAATTTTTTCAAGCACGTTTTATTTCAATATCATGTAGGCTTTTTTCTAACACACTTGAGTAGATCTCTAGTTTTATATAGGGATAACTTTAGTGGTGAGTATTTTGCATCCTCAATTTCAAAATTGGCAAATAAGTGGGACTAAATGAGGTGATCGGTTCACCCCAAATTTATAAATTTTTGATCAAATGCAATTCATTTTTCCATCATTTTTATTAATTTTTTTGTCAAATGCATCTTAATTCGTCAATAGAATTTATGTTTTCCAAATGATTTATTTAATATTTTTGCCTGCATTTTTGGAAGTGTATCTTAATTGATAGTCATATTCGCCAATATGTGGTTGACATTTAAGGTTACAACATGGGTTAAGTATATAGATTTGATATGTATCTCTATTCTAGAGACTTTCTATGAAACTTTTTGGTTTTTAAAACTTTGGCCCATAATAGAGTTTACATGTGTCTCTATTCTTGAGACTTTTGATCCCTGGACCCCACAAGGGGTGCTACTCCCAAACCCTTGTTGAATAATTTGGTGGGTAGTTACACTGATAAAAGGGAAAAATTTAACCTTTGAGTCTGATAATTGATTAAGCTCCATATAAAAAAATTGGTGAAATGATGGTTGTTCAATTCTAGGTATGTGTCCTTGTGGCCTAGATTTTCTTCAATAATGAAAGATTTTCCAGGATTTTCTAGAATTTTCATACGATTGAAAAAAATTCCACAGTAAAATTAATATTTTTTCCTTCTTTCAAATTAATATTTTTTGCCAACAATATTAATTATTTCCTCCCAAAAAAGTGTAGGATATGCTAGGATTTTACGTCTTTCCCTGAGAGGGGGTTTCTTAATGTTATCCCTGGTTTTATGGATTTTAGCTCATAGCAATCTTAGACATACTTAAGATTCAAGAGCACACACAATCCTACTTTCAATATATGTTATTCATGGAGGTATAAATCACCAAAATGGGAGTTTGAATAAGAAAATCCCCTATATAGCTGCACACACACACACACACACACACACACACACACACACCATTTTTCTCCTTTTAGGTGTAGATACAATTTTGAGTTTAATTGCAACAACAAATATAGGTTCCCAAGATCCAGATAGCTCCAAATTTTAATTTCAGGCAGAGTTAGAGGGTTTGTGGAAAATCCAATTACCCTTGACCCTCTAGGGAACCTTATTCCTCCCAGAAAAAGATCAATTTTGATTCACAATCTGACATAGGTTGTACCATCATAAATTGTAAACACCTCATAGGTGTGTACAATTTCATGATTGTTTAGCACTCACCATAGCGTGCTTCATCCTAGTCTGCAGTTTAAGACTTAATTTTCACTAATGAGAACCTAATTTAAAATATAAGTCCTTTATACATTCAATTTCACCAAAAATAAATGAGGTCCCTTATTTATAGGTGTGCCCATTTATTATTTCATTCATTCAATCATTTATTGATCACATAGACCCTATGTAAGAATGTGTGGCCTTTTTATTTCATCTTGACCCCGAATTTTGTTATCCCTTGGAATCTGGCATCCCATCCTTTAGTGGAACCATTAATCCCAATCTTGAGCCTAATTGGAGGGAATAGGTCTCCCAAGCTGACCTATTCCCTGATGTTTGGCCTAAAATTGGAATCAATTAATCGTCACTTGATTTTAGTGAGAATTCCAATCCCTCATAAGATTCCTTTTATTTTATCACCCAATATGGTATAAAATAAAGTTTCTTACTTCATTTTGGTAAGATGAAATAAATTTCAAGGTTGGATCCACAATTTCAAGACATCTCATGAACTAAGGATCTGCAAATCAAGACAAAATCAACAAGTATCAAGATCAACAGACTATTTTTCTACATCAAGCATTTAATAATATCATCATCAACATGAGGCTTTCAAAGGATTATGAAGATGAATAGGAGATCATTGACTGGTGATTGTCTTGTACTCAACCTTTAAGGTTGGGTATAGTTTCTTGTTATCCTCTGATCTATACATTTGACCTTCAAATCTAGACTTAATTACATGTGCTTTCAAGCAAATTTGATTGTATTTTCATATATGGATTTAATTTAACACATTTGAGCACATATCTAGATTTTATTTATGCATATAGCTCATAGAAACCGTAGACAAACTTAAGATTCAAGAGAACACACATTATCTTTATCATACTGGCTATCCATGGAGGTGGAAATCAACAAAACGAGGGGTTGAATAAGGAAAACCCCTAGATAGCCACACACACACAATTTACAGGTGCAAATGTAGTTAGAAAAAGGTATCGACAATAAAATATGACTCTATGTTATGATATAGTTCTAGATATGGTATTTTCATCCCTAATCATAGGTACTAGGTCAGCCCAAGCGACCTAGTCCTAGTAATAGGTCGGCCCAAGCGACCTATTCCCCCAAGTTTCAGCTCAGATTTATTATGGACATAGGTGTTTATAGTAGGAATCTAGATCCCAAAGCTCACTGGTCTATGCAGTCCTAAAAGCCTAAAAATCATATCTTCATTGATACAACCCTGATTTGAGTCACAAGTGCACACAAGATCTACATCATTTCCTCTTATACTCTATTTAAAATTTCATCAAGGTTACGTGTTTCATTTGTATAGAAATCCTATCTTACCCTTCTCTCAATTCTAGCAACAAAGAAATAGAACCCTCACAAGAATAGATATTGTATTGACTCTCTTTCATCTCGAGTTGGTCAATCATATTCATCTTGTGATGGCTTTGTATCCTAGTGTGACTGGGAAAGAAGGATCCCTACTAGATTGACCTATCCCATTTCCCATCATCACATAGGTCTTGGGAAATCAGATTTGAAAGCTTACTAGGTTCTCTCAATCTGTTCTATCAAAGTAATCAACAATTCAAGTTACAAGGTACACAAGCATCATTCCCAATTTAAGTCTATTTTCTATTTTTATTTTTTAATCCATTATTTCATAATCTTATCTCTCTTTCCTAAGAAATATAGGAATATAGGCCCTAAAAGAATAAATATTGAGTTGACTCCCTTAGGAAAAAATGGGTTAGTCAACCACATTCACCTCTTGGTGGCTTCACATTCCAATTTGACTTGGATAAGTGAGATCCTTAAACCTAGTCTTAAACCCTCCTTCTTTTCTAGACCTCACAACTTGATACTTCATGATGGTGCTATGTTTAATTTGTATTTTGGCATGGATTGATTGGTTATAGGTGCTCATGGATCCATGTAGGCTTAAGTTACATTGGATTTCTCTTGTGTTCATACATTTGATGGTTTTAGCAGGAAGATCGGGGACCTTTCACGTGGTATGGACTTGAGAGGATATTTTTCTTAGAGTGAGTCATGATGACTTGGATATCTTGTTCAGAGAATACTCATCCCCACTCTAAATGTAATTGGTACTTTACTACTTGGGAGGTATTACCCACTTTCCTTCTGGGTGCATTATATTTATGCTTATCTTTTTTAGATATGGATCTTGAGCTGTGGAGATTGGTAGTTATGGAGGATTTATTTGAGAGATGTTTTGCATTGGTTATATTATTGTGCATGTGTTTTTTTTATTAAGGTAAAAATAGGTTTTGAATGGTACCCGAAACCATTTACATATTAGAGAAAATGATAAACAACCATAGCCCTTACAAACATTATGCATGTGTTGTTTTATGATAACAATATAAGGATATTAGGAGATTGTTTATTGTTCTTATTTCCATCATTGGGAATGGTTATTATGAGTTTGATCTTCTTGATTATGATAGGATTACATTGATGTGGTGTTACATGATACATATGTTTATTTTATCTAAGAGATGAAACAAGTTTTTGGGTGTTGTTATGGATTTTCATTTGGGGTATTTATAGAGGAGATCATGCTTGCACAATGTTGCTTCTTTGAGGTGTTGGTAGAAGGATAGCTTATGATTTACAAGTTTCTCTCTTCATTCTATGGTTTTTTCCATGTGATTCATGTTCATTTGATTTGGGAGGATGGTGACATATTGGAGGAGAGTGTGCAACTATATTAATTGTATATCTGGATCATAAGATTGTTCTTGGCACTTAATATATTTTTTACTTATCACACCTTGATATGAGAATTAATAAGTAAACTTTATATTCTTTGAGCTTCATTTTAGATTCAGTATTACCCATGTGGTGAGAGTTCCTAGATATGTTTGTACTTCATTGATATATTTTGATATGTGAAGCTTGATAGTTTTTATGTGTTGATATGATGTTGGCATGATTATATTGGTGTTCTCTATACTTATGAGGTATGGATGGTTGAATGTATCAGCATGTGTTCTAGATGTCATTTCCAATCATGTAGGTTTTTCCCTTGAAGGAAACTTAGAGAATTATATCATATTGGATTTTTATACTTGTGTTCATGGATTGGTGCATCTTCACATTGGATTTTTCATTTCCTTCCATAGATGGCATGTTGGAGGCTCAGAAAAGTTCATGAGTTCATGATTTAGATGGTGGTCACTTTATTTCATTCTAGGTATCTTGATGGAGCACGAGAGCATGTTGGAGACTCATGTGATTACATGTATGGTTGTACAATGATGTTTTTTATTGATTGACCCCTATGAAATGTATACAAGTGAGAGAATGTGGGATAAGGTCTTGTACACCTTGCATAATATTTGTAGTGTTATAATTTGATATTTTATGTGGTGTGCCTAGGAGAACCTAGATGGAGGTGCATCATGTGGACATCTCATGGAGATTCTATTCTTGGAGACACTTTATATGATGTATTGTAACATTGGGAATGTATTAGAGATCTTGATGTTTTAGAGGCATTCATTGCAACTCTATAATCACTTTGTATTTATTGTTAGAATAGTCCCAAAGGATAACTGAGAGGGGGGGGGGGTGAATCAGTTATCAGCTAATTTAATTATTTTCCCTTATTAATTCCAGAATACCATAAAGTAAATGCACATTCAGATAACACAATAAATAACACCACAATTTGGTTACGGGGAAACCAAATGGTAAAAACCCCGGTGGGAATTAGCACCCACAATGAACTATACTTTTTTATAATAATCCCTATTAGAAGATCTTGCAACCCTATTAGGATTTGTTCTTTACAATGAAATAAGTATAGTGACCTGGTTAAGGGTTTGACCCTGTTAGGAGTCTTTTACAAATAACCCTGTTAAGGGTGAGGACTCACTGTCCAAAAGCTCACTGCTTCAATGGTGAAGGCTACAACCTTCTATAGAACAGATATGCACTATATCTGATGATGAACTGTAGAGTAGACCTGTTGTCTTGATTAGTTCCAATGTAATGTAATCTTCCACTGCTTCTTCACATAGATCCTTGATGAATGAAACTTAACTGATATTCTACTCTGTCTCTTTTCTATCTCTTTTCTTATCATTCACACTTGGCATTCATCAAATGAACTACTCTAAGTATCTTCTCCAAAGGATGTGATCTTTTTTGGCTCAAGGAGTCCCTTCACTACTTCTTTAGTCAGCCATATCAACTATGCAGTCAGATTAAGACCGCACAACATGAACTGAACAGATGCGACGCTTCACTGAGTTGGCTCCACCAAATTATCTCAAACAACACAATCCTGATGAGACATGATAGGTGCTCTTAGCCAAACATGGTTAAATCATAACTAATCATGAATATACACATGCATATCCTAAAGATAGATGCAAATCAAGAAACACGGTAAATACATTGGCTTTGAACAGATACTCTCCAGAAAATGTAACTGCCAATACAGATTAGCACAACTTAACTGAAACATCAAACCTAATCCTGCGTGTATGAGAAAAGCATCAACAACATGTCTACAACATGAATATAACTGCGCAAGGGTTAATATCATCATTTTGATAAGTACATACAGAACACTGTTGTATGTTATATGTTTTCATCAATGACAAACATACAATCAACTAGCTGCCAGAAGTAAATCTCCAACAATCTCCCCCTTTGACATTGATGGCAACATATGATATTAAAAACATCTTCAACACATGGTGTCCTC
>MU225014.1:0-11688 GCA_018584345.1 Thuja plicata | reverse complement strand
TTCTTGATCTCAGAGAATTCACTGTCAGATAGTGCACTTATAAGGGCTTCTTTGGCAATTGCATTAGCTGTGAATGTATCCTTTTGTTTACTAGTAGCATCATCTTTTGCAAGGTCTTTTAGAGAGGTAATATCAACTTCTTGTGTAGCTATATCAAAGATATCAAAACCAACACACTGTAGATGTGTTATCATTTTGTTCTTCCAATCCAGATAGTTCTCTCCATCGAACTTAGGACTCTCTTTTCTGAAGTATGCCATCTGATCTACTTTAAGCTGTTATGCTTTCTCTTCAAGGCACTTGGCTCTAATACCAATTGTTAGAATAGTCCCAAAAGATAACTGAGAGGGGGGGGGGTGAATTAATTATCAGTTAATTTAATTCTTTTCTCTTATTAATTCCAAAATACCATAAAGTAAATGCACATTCAGATAACACAATAGATAACACCACAATTTGGTTACGGGGAACCAAATGGTAAAAACCCCGGTGGGAATTAGCACCCACAATGAACTATACTTGTTTATAATAATCCCTGTTAGAAGATCTTGTAACCCTGTTAGGAGTTGTTCTTTACAATGCAATAAGTATAGTGACCTAGTTAAGGGTCTGACCCTGTTAGGAGTCTTTTACAAATAACCCTGTTAAGGGTGAGGACTCACTATCCAAAAGCTCACTGCTTCAATGGTGAAGGCTACAACCTTCTGTAGAACAGATATGCACTATATTTGATAATGAACTGTAGAGTAGACCTGTTGTCTTGATTAGTTCCAATGTAATGTAATCTTCCACTGCTTCTTCACATAGATCCTTGATGAATGAAATTTAACTGATATTCTGCTTTGTCTCTTTTCTGTCTCTTTTCTTATCATTCACACTTGGCATTCATCAAATGAACTACTCTAAGTATCTTCTCCAAAGGATGTGATCTTTGTCAACTCAAGGAGTCCCTTCACTACTTCTTTAGTCAGCCATATCAACCACGCAATCAGATTAAGACTACGCAACATGAACTAAATAGACACGACGCTTCACTGAGTCGGCCCCACCAAATTATCTCAAACAACACGATCCTGATGAAACATGATAGGCTCTCTTAGCCAAACATGGTTAACTCATAACTAATCATGAATATACACACGCGTGTCCTGAAGATAGGCACAACTCAAGAAACATGGTAAATACGTCGGCTCTGAACAAATACTCTCTAGAAACTGTAACTGCCAATACAGATTAACACAACTTAATTGAAACATCAAATCTGATCCTGCGTGTATGAGCAAAGCATCAACAACATGTCTAAAACATGAATATAACCACGCAAGGGTTAATATCATCATTCTGATAAGTACATATAGAACACTGCTATATATTATATGTTGTCATCAATGAAAAACATACAATCAACTAACTGCCAGAAGTAAATCTCCAACATTTATTTATTTCTGAATAATACAATTGAGTGTGGATGCTTTTGGAGGCTATGATTTTCTCTCATGATTGTTTTTCCAGGGTATATCTTGTGTCTTGTTTATTTGATCTTTGCATTATGGTTATTTTGTAAGCTTGTATGTATACTTGTCACTCATTGCATTGTTTCTTATATGTGGATACCCACATAATTTTCACTTCCATGATACTTTGCACTTTCAAGTTTGTTTATTTCATTCACCCTGTCTCTTCTTCAAGTGAGTAGAAAATAATCTAGTGACATTCTTATGAATACAATGAAAATATTTGAGGCACTGAATAATATGATTTATTTTCACATAAATTCTCTAGTTTAATCATTATTAACAAATTTATATATTTATAATATAAATGAAAAGTTGAAAAAATTATAGACGCTATATAGGGCACATGCATAACACAAAAAATAATAAAATGGTGTATTTAAGTTCTTCAATTCTTCTTTATCCAACTCTTTGTCTACATGTATTCATGTCCATGCTTATAATACATCTAAGTACCCATCTAAAGAATTGCCTCCTAGACCACCTAGAATATAGATTAGTTCCTCAAGATGTCAATATGACTAAATTTATTACTACCCATCATTACTTTTATGATTTGTCAAGTGGTAAGTATGACGCACGAGACTAGACGGATGACTAATTTTATGATAATTTATTCAAAAACCTATATCAAGCTTTGAAATCCTTTATGCAATTAGCACAACACATGATCTACTCTAATTGGTATGCCAAGGATTTTTCTCTACTAGACCTTGTACAAACTGGCACGGATAAGCTTCTTTCATAAAAACTTTAAATATTAAATTAGATCTTTCTTTAAGGGATATAAATGTGGGTCTTAGAATGAGAATTGTAGGGTCTATAAATGGTAAAACTAATTAGAGGCTTCCTAATTTCTTTTCTTTAATATTTAACACTGCAATAATATATGACTTCACTAAATGAGGATCACATTACCCATTTTATAGTTTTTACAAAGCTCCAATTAGCTTACAATTTAAGGGTTTATTCATTTTTTTCACATCCCTTCTACATAGAGATTGATCACCATAAAGTGTACATTGTTTGTTATACTTATTTGATGGAGCCTAAAAATAAGGATCATTTTGTTTTTAATTGTATATCTTAATATGAGACCAGGGAGCTATTATTTTGTCTCTTTATTTTGTTCATAAATGTTGTATAACTCTCTCCAAACTTTCATGGTGTATGATGATGATAAATGCTTGGTACTTTTCTTTTCAAATCTATTTGATATTTGTTAATGTCTAGTTAAAGATTTCACTTCTACGATACTTTTCACTTTAAGGATTTGTTAGTTTCATTCACTCTATTTCTTCTTCAAGAGTGAGTAGAAAGTAATCTAGTGATTCTTATGAATACAATGAAATATTTGAGACATTGAATAATATGATTTATTTTCACATATTCTCTCTAGTTTGCATGCTTCTAGTTTTGTTCTCTTTTGAATTTGTTCAATTTCACTCACAACACATAAAAAATTAAATATATATTACCTATTTCACTGAAATTAATGAGACAAAATAAAATAACATCTAAACACATTTTCTTTGATAACTCTAACATCAATATCCAAACAATACGTATTGATACTTATTACATGATGATACAAAATTAAAAAATCTATTAATAATAATTAATGATATATAAATTTAAAAAATAAATAAATGTAAAATTATATATCTGTTCATTTTTAATATTGTTATTTACATTACAACATAATCATATAAATTGATAAGTTGAATATATACTTTAACTATAAATTAATAGCAAATAGGGGGAAAGACCTAATAGTTGAGCATGTTTGAATAGTTGTTATAGCATTTCTTATTTTATATCCAATATTTTTAACAATATTGCACCAATAGTTGTGACTTTAAAGTTGCTACTAAACTTGATTAAATGTAATGCACTCACTAGATGTAAAAAATAATAAATCATGTGATGACACATCAACACACCAACAAAACATGGCTTAGTGCACAACTATTGGTCTCATTCTTTGCAGGCCTTTATGGACACCTCAACAAAAAGCATATTGTTGTAGCTTCATATTTTAGATATGGCCCCAAAACCTTGGTTATAAGAAGTGGGTTTGCCAAGTAAGCGACTCTAAAAAATGATTGTGATTTGAAATTTCTACCTAAGATTTTGAGAAACGCAAAATTAAGATGCTCAACTGCTAGATCCTAACCTTAATAACATTAGTATTCATTATCTTCTAGGGGAAAGGATTCAGTAGTTGAACACTCTAATTTCAAATCAGTCACATTTTTTTACAACACCATACTTGACAAGTCCCTTGCTTATAACTAAGGTTTTAGACCACACCATCAAATGTGACATCAACATGTTTTTCGTCAAAGCATCCAATAAGGTCCAAAAAAAGAGAGATTGATACTTGTGTACTAAGACATGTTTTAATTTGTTGCTTTTTAGATCGAAGAAATTTATTTCATTCAATTATATGTAATCATCATCAACAATAACAATTATTAGTACAATATTATTAAAAATAATATACATTAAATCAACACGTACTATAACAATTTTGAAATGTGCTCAACTATTTATTACAACCTTTAAAAAATATATGAACAGGCACACATATTTGGCCCCATTATCCACTATTTTAATCTCCATTCCTTTGC
Organism: Thuja plicata; assembly: GCA_018584345.1. Classification (NCBI taxonomy): domain Eukaryota; kingdom Viridiplantae; phylum Streptophyta; class Pinopsida; order Cupressales; family Cupressaceae; genus Thuja; species Thuja plicata. The sequence goes on along the minus strand of MU225014.1, from coordinate 7,541 downwards.
CCACATCATCATTCCTGTTATTCCCCATTGAAATCCCCTATCAATGGGAGATGTTTGATATTTTCTAAACAGGATTGGATGTGACAGAAGCATATATGGGGAATGCCATTTCTGTGGCAGCCGGTCAAAAGAGATTGATATTGTATTTCATTTTTGAACTTTCATATTTCTCCACACGCCTATAAAAGTCAGACTCTGCCATTATAGTAAATTGTTCAGTCACTTTCCTTCATTGCTGAAACTTTTGTTACTTACAGGTGTGAGGGAGCTTTTGGGTCAGTAAAAGTCATAGTTTTCTGCATACGACTGGCATATTGCAGTGATACTTTTGAGTTTTTATTATTATCCATAACTCTCGTTTGTCAGGGAATACTATTATTATATTATTATTTGGTATAGTTTTATCTGTGAGCTCGGTAATGGTGGGTGGTCTTGACCAAATATTCTCTCCTTGCAGGCGTCAAGTACGATAGACGTTGAGCTATAATCCAGTCCGGGTGGCCTTGACCACATATTCCTTTGAAGAATGCATTTGCATGAGAAGAAGGATGCAATGCTTTTCTACTTAAATGTTGAAATAATAAAATAAACGTAGGTATTTTTTTAATTGGCATTTAAAATGAGCCTATTGTGTCTTTCAATGGTTTGGAATAGTGTTGTAATTTTGCCTTGTGATTGTCAAGTTTCATAGATGCTCATTCGTAGGAATTTGGATCATTTTGCCTTGTGATTGTCGAAATGGGAAGTAGTGCATCCATCTCCCCTTTGGTTTTCTTGCTTAGGACAATGTATAAGAGTGTTCAGGAGATAGTTCAACAATCCCTCTTACCTTATTGTAGGTGTATTTAGGGTGTCTAATGCTCAAGGTTATCAAATCCATGGTTGAACCAAGTTTCTATTTGAAAGTTCAAGGTCAACCAATGTTGTAAACCCTCCTAGGTGGTCACTTAGAGCTTGGCATGTCCTAGAGGCCAATCCATGTTCAAGAATTTGCCAGTGGTCGTGACACACTTAAATTGGACTACAATGCCTACGAAGGATTGCAATGCCAAATTTAGACTCTAGCACAAAACCAAGGGTGCTATACAACCACACCAACATCGTGGGTGTCATTGTCTCACCTAGGTGCTAGTGTATAGTCTAGGTGTTATAGCCCTCCAAGAATGTTGTAGTTTTCCCATACATCAGATAGTAGGTACTTTTGGACCTTGAACAAGAAAAATTCTAAATGAAGTTCATTCCACATTACCTTGTGAGTCTAGGAAAATCTAGAAAATGTTCATAGGTCTTATCTTTCAGATCTTAACTCATTAAGATCAGAAAGATCAAACACAACTAAAAGATAAGACCTATGAACATTTTGTGTTTTAAAGATGGTAGTTATTACAGTTGTGTTTGTAGGAAATATGGCAGAAAACAACTGAGAGAGGGGGGTGAATCAGTTATTCCTAAACTTCAAAATCCTTAAAACTTAAAACACTTATTTTTTATCTTTCTGATCTTAATGAGTTAAGCTTGAATGCATGAATCATAAAAACATCCACAATACATAAAAATGATATTTTATCATGAAAAACCAAATGGAAAAAACCACGGTGGGGCTTGAACCCACAATAAGTCAATACCTTGTTAGAAGTACAACTTATTACAAAAAAAGGAATGCACGTACATTCAGGCATACTACCTAGAGCTCACTGCACAAAAATGCCATGGGAAGACCCAAAGGAAGACTTAAATCCTTACAAGCCCACTACAATGGTCGATCAGACAACATTCTAAGATTTTATGAAATGAATAGTAGCATCTACCTTATGCCAAGGTTAGTTCCAATGAAGCTCAACACAAATATTTGTTCTAATCCTCTCTAATTCCTTCAGATGAGCGATTCAACCTCTAATAGATTTGCACAAATGCTTTATAAAAAATCACAGGTGTCCATGATCATTCACACACTTGTGCACACACAATTTTTGTCCTAATTCATCAACCTTAATCAAGAACTAGGTCGGAAAAACCTAAATTTCAAATTTTCAATTCACCATGCCTAAACCCATTTCAAATCCATAATAGACCGCCAAAGCACAACAATGATCTATATCGATGCCCTCAAGATCATAATACATCTATAAATTGTGTCTCAATTTACAAAAATGTTTTACTAGTCAAGTCAACCAAGAACATAAGAAAGTAGCCACCGACTAAAAAATCCTTCAAACCTGATCACCACAATTGATGTGAACCACCAAATCTATAGGCACCCAACCCAATAACATCCATAGGAATCATGAAGCACACACAAACATTTGAAGCCACCGGAACCTTCCAATTCAATATCAGCTCACATATTGAACCTCAAGAACACTGTCACCTTTATGTGTAACATCTAAAAAATTCTTTGTGGATCTCTAGACCAAACGAATCTTTTCCACCCTATCAACACTGAAAAACAATATGTTACCATTCACCACACTTATTCTCATAACTTGTCTCAAACATCATGCGCACTTCTATAAATTTTCATGGACCAAGTACAAAATCCATTCAACATCCCTTAACGTGCGCAACCACTTATCTACAGTAATTGAACCTCACCAAACCTCTGAGCATACTACACCACTAGTCAAACTAATGTGTTGAAAATATCATATGAAAAACATGTAATGCAATCAGAAACCAACAACCTCTCTCTGGAGTCAACCATCAACAATACTACCAACAATATCCATAATACTCATCATTATCTTTCAGAGTCTCTTTAACTCATCTTCCTTCAGGATCTCTCTATCTTTTCTCCCCCTGGAAACAAGCTTCCCTTGGTTCCAATCTGATTACATACTCTTCATTCCATTAGTTACTCCCCCTTAGATATGCACTCTTCTCCTTAGCTAAATCTCTTTCTTATGAGAAAGTATATATCTTTTTTTTCACATGCTCTTCTCCCCCTTTGAAATCAATGAAAAAGGTATCTCTCTACTATTATCAATTGCTCTCTTCTTTCTCACCATCAAATGCAGAAAAAAAAAACTCACTTATCATGCTGACTACTTGCCTTAAGTAGTAGCCTCCAAAACACCAATCCAGCTTGAATGATATTTCCTTGAATTCCTTTTGATTGATGCAACCTTCTGCATCTTAGTTTTGATCAGGAGGGGCAATCACCCTAACTTTCCTCTGAGATGTGCAAGAGTAGATTCTTTTTATGCATTATCCTTACTCTTCTTGCTCTATGACTTATTTCTATTCTTCTGTCCTTTATCCATTCTTTTCTTTTCTTCTCATTTATCATCTTTCTGCATTTTTTTGACATTGTGACGTTTCTTATCCATTTTATGCTTCTTAATCTGATCATTCTTCCACACCTTCTTGTCCATCCCTACCAAATCACGTTTTTTCACTTTCTTTCTTATGCAATTTTTAATAATGTGTTAAGATATGTTCTATCTTAAATGAATAACAATATTCTTTTCACTCTCTTCATTCTTCTTTGTAGCACATTGACTAGTAATGTGACCAAATCTATTTCATGCAAAACAACTAATTTTTTCCCTTTTGACAGTGTTATTCTTCTTTCTCAGACCACTACATATACTTGAGTCATGATAATTTCCCTTTAAAACTAGAAAAATGATTTTTCTTTCTACATTCCATAGCTTTATGACCAAGCTTACCACAAATAAAGAACTTACCACTGAATTTTTGAGTTTTAGGTAGCCTTGCCAAAGTCTTCTTAGTTTTGTTCATATGTCTTTTAGTTTTATGTTTTTCTTGACCAGACCTGGAATTTTATCCTCTATCAAATCTAAGACCTCTCTTATTTACTGAATTCCTCTAAATTTTAAGCAATGAATTAAGTTTGGCTCAAATAATTATGAGCTTCTCCTTTTATTCATTTGCAATCACAAGCTCTTTGTAAATAGCTCTATCCCAATGATCATCATTTGGTTCAATCTATGATATTAGGAAATATGATCTTCAACAATCCTTCTAGTCTGAACACCCTTGTTCCTATCACCTATTATCTGATCGTTAGTATGATGTAATCTTACATATCTTTGTGTCTTCTATTTTACCATTGATTTTTGTGCTTCCTTTTCTCCACTTGTGTGGGCCTCAAGATCTGCAATCACCAAACCACTTTGGACTTGTTTCTAAACTTGATGTTGTTGTCCCTAATTACTACTAACGTTATGATTATTAGAATCATATCTAACAGATCTGGATAGATTCTCAAGTCTTTAATCAACTCTAGCATTAGAACTCTCCACTATCTTCTTCAACCTCTTGTTGTATCACCTATATACCTTTCTTTTGGTAGAATATCCAAGAAATAATCCTTCATCACTTCTTGCATCACATTTCCCTATATCCTCATCTCTTTTGATATAGCACCTACTACCAAAAATTTTGAAATATCTAATTGTAGGGACATTTCCACACCAAAGTTCATAAGATGTCTTACCAGTATCTCCTTGAATTTTCACCTGGTTGAGAGTGTATACTATAGTGTTGACCACTTCTCTCCAAAATATTTGCAGAATATTCCTATAAAGCATCATGGTCCTAGCAGTGTCTAGAATGGACATGTTCTTGTACTCTACCACTCCATTATGTTGTAGAGTCCTTGGAGTAGATAACTATATTTTAATTCCATGCTTCTCACAAAAGGAATTGAACTCACTTGACGTAAAACCAGCTCCTCTATCTAATCTCAACCTCTTTAATCTCATACTTGTTTCATTCTTAATCATGGACTTGAAGGCCTTAGACTTCTCAAAAGCTTCAGAATTCTCCTTCAAAAAAGTCACCCATACCATCCTTGAGTAGTCATCGATGAGCAACATAAAATATCTATCACCTTGGAAACTTCATGTCTTAGTAGGACCACATAAATCAGTATGAACAATATCTACAAATCCATTTGAATTTTTAGTCTTAGAGTGGAAAGTAACTCTTGTTTTCTTACCCAATTGACATTCTTTACAAATAGTATTACTAGGATTTTTCATTCTAGAAAAATCTCTAACAACCGATAATATATTTGACCCCAATTTTCGACAGAAATTTTTGAAGGGGCATTATATTTTTTTTTCTTGGTCGGATTATGGAAGGAAAATTTATTTATTTTTCAATCCATGCCCGTGTTAGTCAGAATTACAACGACATAAGAGTCAATGCTCGTGATCTTCGTAATTCCGACGACCACAGGAATAACTTCAAAAAAGTTAGATTCTATTCATTATGTTACACGCCAAAGCAGTGTTACCCGCCAAAGAAGAGGTGATGGACGCACATTAATCAGGTCAGGCGGATCAATCGACTATCCGAATACAAGATGTAAATTTTAGAGCTTTCAAAAAAAATCAGTACCGAGTCGGTATTGGAGATAGCTTTGCTTTGTCCCCTTAGCTTCGTCGTTTCTCATTTCTGATTTTTTAGGGTTCTCTAAAACTAAGAGAAGAATTTCATATATGCATCATAAGGTAGAATGGGCACCTCTTAGCCTTTTATAGGACTTTGTTTGATTTCAACAATTTCAGAACAAATTACCCTATGGATAGAAGAGAGCACAATAGACTTTTGGGAGTTGTTTGGTGAATATTATAGAGCTCCAAATTTCATGTAAGTACACCTTCACAAATCAAGTCTGATTGATAGTTTTGACTATCTTCATTCATAACCTTTTCACTGTCATTCATAAACTTGTGTGAACTATTTTCTTTGAAGATTTGACAATGGTTCTCACACCATCTATCCTACCTTAATTGAGCATATATAGTTACCAAAATAATTGAGGTACAATAGCATCCAGTTACGTTTGTAAATTAGTTAAGAGCATGAGACCCTTGTCTGTCCTTAGTAGACAAATTTAGGTATAACAATTATAGGTTTTGATTTGATCCTTTTGGTGTTGAATTTGCGTAATTGTGATTTAAGTTTAAATTTAGTGATGTTTTGGGTTTTGCTATGAGAATTCTAAGCGATTTCGAAATGTATGTGTTCAATTCTGTTAATTTCAGCTTTAAATTTCGGTAGCTTCTGAGTTGTCTGTTATCTGTAATTATTGTCTTTGGGGTGTTAGTCTAAGGGACAGATAATATCACACACAACATATTTTACTTTTGTGTTTAAGAGCTTTTGTTTATTCTAGATTGAAGAATCGTAAGGCTCTGTTTATCAATCATAACGTTGAGAGATTAATCTGGGCAGAGATGAATTTGGTATCCAGGTGGATGGTTGAATATTATAGTACTTGAGTTGTTCTTTTATCATTTCTATATCATGTGGTTTAGCTTTTCAGATCATCAATTTTAGTCAATTGTGGATATTACTATTATCTGTTCTCAACATGCCTTTGATACAGGAAGCCGGTTTGTATTTCTAACCAAAATCAATTATTCCATGTTCCTTTTAATGTCTCGCATTGTACACAATAGTAACAATATGATCAAAATGCCTTGGGTCACTTTTTACCAATATGTCTTAAGTCCACTGATTTTGTTTCTCAAGTAAGATTTATGCTTTTGAGGTGCTTATAAAAAAACATATTATTCTTGAATGCTTGTAACTTTGAAGGATCATGTTTGAATGCATTACGCTCTGTTACAGTTGCAACTCGACCTTTGTTCACATTGATAACTATCCTCTTGCATAAGGTACAATACTTTACCATTCCGCTTGGAATGGAATTTTATTTTTTGGGGGTCAAGAATCCTACAATTTGTGGAGTAAACAACACTTCCAAATTAAAGAGGGATTAGAACCCTTCAATTATTAGACTAATTAATTAGAAGTTTCTAAATGAAAAAATGATTTTCAAATACTTGTGACCTCCTAAATAAGATGGAATAATGAATAAATTAATAGATAAATTTCCTCTACGAGTAACTTGCATTGATATTATTTCAGATAATTTATCAAGGTTTGCCAAATCAAATTACTGTGAAAAGATATTTAATTAAGGTATGCATAGGTGGTGCAAAGAACCTCAAACTTGGATAACTACCAAGGGGGTCACTTGGTTTACCATGAGACCCTCATGAAGATCACAAGGAGATGAAGACAAATAAGATTTCCAATGTCTTTTCATAATGTCAACATGAGAAAGATCATAATGTTGTTGTAAGGTGGCTGTAATAATATTGTAAGGGGGCTTATAAAGCCATTTTGTTAAGCTTATAAAGTCATTTTGTTAGGTATTCCAAAGTCCCAAGATTGGAAAATATAGCCAATAAGAACTAATGTAAAGGTTTAAAAGGATAGATGTAGGGTGTGTTAATTGTGAAAGGTCATTAAAAGACCATTATCAATGTAATGGGGGGGGAATGATATACATGGTTGTCGAGTTGACAACTTAGTTGTCAACTTGACAGCATTTTAATCCATTTTGCCACTAGTAAATTTGAGCTCAAATTTCGACGACAATTGGTCGAAATTTCGACAGTAATTAGTCGAATGCACGACCAAACTGCGACCAAACCGTTCGTCGGTCTTTTTTTGTCGCAATTTCGACCTTTTTGTTAGTAGTCGCAATTTCGACCAAC
>MU225013.1:1264228-1282442 GCA_018584345.1 Thuja plicata | reverse complement strand
TCTGCAAACTCTTGAAGAATGGGGAAGTCATCAAGAGAAGTTTCCTTCTCTGTCTCTTCTTCCCTATCGCTGATGGTGATGGCATACAACTGGCATCCCTTCCGCATGCACCGCTTAAGCTGCATAGTGGATATCACACGGAGGGACACAAGTCTACGAACTCCAGTAATAACTATATCTGTACCATCATCATCCAAACATTCAATCATCTTCTTACGACAATCTAGCTTGGCCCTGTGGGCACTTAGCCAATCCATGCCAAGGACTAGATCGTAAGATCCAAGGGGAGTAACTCTGAGATTAGCTATTGTGGTCATCCCACCAATCTGGATTGGGCAATCACTAACCATCGAGGTTACGAAAACTCTAGCTCCTGAAGCTAACTCTACTTCCCAACTAACCTCTTATCTAGCTGCCACTAGCCTGCATCATTCCACAACTGATGGAGAAATAAAGGAGTCAGTGGCTCCTGTATCAAAAAGAATAGTAACATCACTACCTCTGATCTTACTTGAGGCCTCAATAACGGTAGCCTGGTGCTCTGCCTGACGATTGTCCACTGCTGCAAAAACCATGTGGGATTTCCCCCTGTCTCCCACTCTAGGTTCTAAAACTGCCATGCGCTGACTACCACCCTGTAGGCACTCTCTAGCTAAGTGTCCCATGGCACCACATGTGTAACATGGCCCCCGTGACTGAACCTGAACGCCAGGAGGCCTAGAATACTATGATCCTACAGCCCTAGATGAACTGCTATAACCCCCCATAGAGGACTGTTGAGTCTGTGCTGGAGGGGTAACAGGTGACTGAGATCTTTGGTCATTCTTAGGACCCTGAGACTGCCACTGCTTTGACTTGGAGCCCTGTTGATCCTGAGGTGCCCTCTGTCGCTGGTTCTGCTACGACTGTCGTGGCTATTGTTGTTGTTGTTGCTGCTGTTGTGGGGCCCTATATGCCCCGGAAGAGTTCCTCTGATTCCCTTTCCATGACTTCTTCTGATATCCTGAACCCTGAGAAGAGGTATTGTGGTTCTGTGAACCATCCCTATAGTTTGGTGGGCCCCAGACTATCTCTTCGGCCACAAAGGCCCTGTCTACTATGAACCTCAAGTTCCCTGGAGGTACCATGCGTACCCTATCTGAAATCACAAGATTTAATCCCTTGATGAACCTGTTCACCTATAGCTTCTCGTCTCCCATGTATTCAACATAGGGTAGGAGATCGAGAAACTTGCCCTCATACTAGGCTACTGAAAGACCCCGTTGTCGGAGGTCATGGAACTCGTCTATACGGTGCTATCTGAACTGCTCAAAAATATACCGCTCTTTGAAGAGCTCAAGGAAAGCTCCCCAAGAGAGGGTATTGATGTCAATGAGACCCTTGGTCTCCTCATGCCTCCACCAAGTAGAGGCCCCGTCTCTGAGAAAAAGGATAGCGAACCGCGCCTTAAGGTTGTTGCCATAGTTCTGCAACCCAAAGCACCTCTCTAGGCTCAAAAGCCAAGCCTCAGCTCCTACCCCATCTGCTTCTCCTGTGAAGGGAGGCGGTTTAAGCCTCATCAATTCTGTAATCTGATTCTCGATATCGGGGGGTGCCCTATCGAACCTCTGTGCACCTACCCTAGGAACACCACCTGGAACTGCGATGGATTCATCCTCCTGAACTATCTGATCTCTCCCTGCTCTAGAAGGTGGGCTCCTACTTCTCTCTCTCTCCTAATTAACAGGTGGCATGCGGTCAAGTATGAGTCCGGCCAAGTTCTGAAAGGCCAAAAAAAGCATTGCATTAGGATCGGGAGGGGGTTCAGGAGGTGGACTTTGATCCCTTCTACGATCCTCTACCTCGGGTTGTACCTCCACGCGTGCTGCGGGTATACATCGCCGACCACGCCCTTGCTGACGGGCTTGATGAGTGACAGGTGGCATCCTACACATGCAAGACAAAATTTAGTGATAACGTAGTGGGTTAGGTTCCCAATGTTGCTAACCTAGCTCTGATACCAAAATGTCATGCCCAAAAGTTGGGCAAAAACACACGAACAAAAATATTTAAATAAGGCACATAAACAGGGTACTCAATACAAACATAAGGGTAACATGTGCACGCAAAACGGTGCATGGAGTAAATTAAAAAATAGAATAGGACTCAAGGAGAGGAATAGCTTTCACAGCTATCCTAAGGGTGTCTGAAGTTCCAAACTGGGGCTGCACGCAAACTGAGACAGTTTGACTAAAAGTCAACTACGGTTGACCAAAAGTCAATCATGTCTTGAAATACGTGAGGAAGCGTCACTAGGACCTAATAAGCATTGCAAAAGTCTAGGAAGCGCAAAATGAGATAGTTGACCAAAAAGTCAACCCATGTTGACCAAAAAGTCAACTGTCACCAAAAGGCATGAAACTGAAACCTAAGGTTCCAGAGATAGCGAAGATTAACTGGTTCAAATCTGGGATCGTGCGGACAAGTTTGACCATGGTTGACTTTAAAGTCAACTTGTTCCCAAGCCTGGTCAAAGATAGCGTTATTATCCCTAATAGGTAGTTATCGCTAAGATAGGAAGTTAAAATGACCCTAATTAAATAAGGTCATTTATCAACGTATAATAAAAAGAAAGATTAATACATACTAATCCTTAAGAAAATGGAATTAAAATAACATTAATTAAACATTTAATGGAAATATGAAATAAATCTTTATTCTAAGCAGTATCTTTTTAATCGTTAAAATTACTATTTTAAAACTTAGTTTAAATTAATCAAAACTAATCTTAAAATATTCTTTTTTCAATTCTAATTTTAAAAAAATAAAACTAATATCTTAACATTTCTATAATAACCATCTAAATAATAAAACAACTTTTTAAATAGGTAAATATAATATGCAATCTAATTTATTTTTTTAAAAATCAAATCTATATTTAAAATGTCATAATATTAAAATAAATCTTATATATATAAAAAACTACATTTAATTAAAATAAGTTAATCCAATAACAAAACTAAAAAGAAAAAAATAAATTTAAACCCTAAATAAGAAAATCGTTGCCCAAACAAAAATTAAAATAGCATATAATAAAGTCCGCAAGGGAGGAGAGGCGGCCGAAGGGTGGGCGGCTACAAGGGGAGCGGCGCGGTGGTGGCCACAGGCGGCGGCACCACCGCCCGGCGGGGAAGGGGGGTAGTGGGGAGCGCCGGCCAGCGCCGGCTCCGCCCACTGTTTACACAGTGGGCGGCCCGCGCGTTGCGCGGCCCCCATCTCACAGTCAGTGGGGTACTGGGGGGGTTTCGACCCTCCCCAAAACAATCAATTTTTTTTTTTAAATTTTTTCTTGAAACATAAAAAAAATGCACAGCGCCAAGCGCTTTTTAATTTATTTAATTTAATTGTTATTTTAACAAGATAATACCAAGAATAGGTTTAATGTAAACAAAAAATAAGATATAATAATACATATATTATTTTTTATTGACTGGTGTACAAAATAAATAAATTCTCTGTATAACTTAAAACAGGGAATATTAGGAAAATATTTTTTTTTTTTTTTTAAATACATGGTTGCATTTGATAATTCATGCTCCTCCCAATGGTAAAATAAATTATCAATTCCAAGCTTTTTTTTTTGACTAAATTTTTTTCAGATTTTATAAAGAAAATTTTAAAAGAGAGGGAGGCATTAATCTCTCATTTCTATTTTCTCAAGAAAATTTAAAAATACGGATCCATTTTGTTATGCATAAAACAACAGTGATATTACAAGGAACAATCACGTTTCACAAGCACATTTATCCAACATATTTATATTTTTCAAAGGATCACTATTTACATAAAGGGATAAAATATTACAATTAAATTGAAGATTACAAAATCCAAAGGGTTTCAGTACAACTATGTCATCATGAAATGCCCAAATGATAGGTTACAAGCTATAATTTTACAGTGGTTCTCATCTTCCATCAAAGGGTATCCTGCATCTTCGAAATCCAACAGGTACCTGAAAACAAGGTAGAATGAGGTCGACCATGGAGGCTCACCTCCCAACCTAGGCCTTTACAAGGCCACCCCCAAGCTTGGGGATCCAATTTGGAATGGGTCACATACAGATACATCCAACAAGCAGGAAAAGCAAAGAGACTCAAATACAAGCAAACCTTCCCAACATTGGATTGAACAAGCGAAAGTATCTCCAAGAGACATTCCAGAAACAGGGGTAGTGGTAGACCTCACTGAAGGAGAAAGCCAAGATCACAAATAATATACACAAGCCTCACATGGACTTGCTAAGGACCATCTTTACCAGATGCTATCCTGAATGACCTTCTTATACCTCCTAAATGCCCTCAGGCCCATCTTGGCTTCATGGGTATCATATTACCCCAAGTTTATCCCTCCACACATGGGAGACTCTACACTTAACAGGAATCATTTCCACTACCCCTCCAAGGCTACTCTGCCCTCCCAAGGGTGAGTGTACCTTGAAGACCCATTCGAAAATCATACACAAAGTAAACACATTGAGAAACAAAAAGAAAATTTCCAACAAAATAAAAGCTTCAAGAAAACCATAAACTCCATTAATGGAGTCCTTGAACTCAAGAACACACATAACATAAACAAAAACTTTAAAATAATTCCAACCTTGATCCAAGCAATGGTATAAGGGGGGAACCGATAGCCGATAGGATCCTATCATGAGAAATCAAAGGAGAAACCTCATATATGGAGGGTTGGAGGGGAATATCAGGTACATCAAATGAGAAAGACAAGGTATGTGGTGAGGAAGCATCAGGGGATGGTTGATGAATGGATCTTTGCTCCTCAGATGGTGAGGTAGTAGGCGACAAGTCAGCAAAGGATGGTTGAAGGGCAGGTTGTTGTTTTAGTGGAGGTGAGGTAGTGGATGAGAAGGGTTTGTTGAACTTTTTGAATAGGTTTCCATCAATAGAAATAATAGTTTTATGTAGGTTAGGAGAGTCCTTTACAATAGGTTGCCTCCATGAGCCAAAAGGTGTATCAAATTTTCTAGTTCAAGCATAACTCAAATTTTAGTTGCCAAAATGTTATCCATTATACATCAATAAGTTCTAACAAATTGTCCAATTAAATTCCCAATTTCCTTCAAAATATGAAATTCATTGAATTCATATGGAAATCTGGGAAGGGTGAGCCAAGTCGGTTGAAGGTCAAAAATATATTTCCCTACTTGGTAAAATGGAATCCAGTCTAAGAAAAGTAAAACATTGTCTTTTAGGTTCATAAAGGATCATGACAAAGCATAATATTTTGCCTCTTCAGAATCAAAAACTAGAGCAAAAGTATCATAAGACAAGACCTGGAAGTATAATATCCCATTCAGCTTAGAATCTAACCTTTTCTATAATTTAGACAACACAATAGATGGGCCCCAAATTTTAATAATAGCTCTTCTTAGAGATAAATAATTTCCTTGCCAAAATTCAGGGCAATTAAAGATAGTAATATGTAGGATTTTGACCCATACCTTTTTGGAATGATGAGGAGCCAAATCACTTAGAACTTTAGCTGATAATTCTTCATTTGGAGCAGATGCATCAAAATCATGAGGGTGAATGACATCCAATAAAATATCATTGCTTGTATTGTTTGCTAGGATAGAATGTGATATGCTATCATTACGCCTGACTAAGGAATCATTGATGCACCTGGTCACCAACAGAGTAACCCTCAATTTAGAGGATTTACCAATGTTTATGCCACCATTTTTTGTTAGAAACTTAAAGGAAAATGAAAAAGATAAGGAAAGAATCCAAGAGAATGTGCAAAGGAAGAGATTTACCAAATGCAGAGAGAGAGAGAGAGAGAGAGAGTGTGTGTGTGTGTGTGTGTGTGTTTCCTTCAATAGATCAAAAACCAAGCTCACCAAAATGCTCCAAGACCAAGATAAGAACACAAGGATTTGAAAGGGGAAAAAGCAAGAAAAAATCCCTTGTGAATAATATGAATATGGCTCAAAGCCTAAAGAATGAGAGCAATAAGCTCATTACAATATTGCAAGAATAAGAATGAGAGAAGAGAGAAGAAATCCAACTTAGAACCCCTATGAGAACCCTAAGAAGTGTGTGAGAACCATCTCTTAAGTAGAGATGGGTGGAGGAGTTTGCATGTAACTCCCATATTCTATGTGTGCCACATTCACATTTGATGTGTGCCATGTGTAGGAATCCTCTTAAGAAGGAATATATAATTTCTTTATTAAAGGAATTACAAATATGAGACAAGAGCTTGGTATATCTTTTAATTACATAGATACTAAGGAAAGATTAATTCTAACATCCCCATTTAATCTTTACTTGGGGAGATTAGATTAATAGGTATGATACCCAAATGTTTACAATGATTTTGAGATGTTTCTTTTGAAAGAGTCTTTAGAAGATTGTTGATAGCTTGATCATCATGTATTTGGATCAGTGGAGCTTGAATGGTACATAGGAATGTTTGCTAAGTGGATAGCACTTTGACAATACAAAGATGTAATTGCTTGAGGAGGGGGGCCCAAATCTTCAAGTGACCATTGAGATTCTTGAGATGCATGTATGCAAACTGTATATTCATTTGCAATAGAAAATAGAGGTGGAGCATGATCAACACCTGAGCCTTCAATAAGGCTAGAACCACTAGTAGAGCTCCCATCATTGGGATCTTCTAGTGCTAAATAAGTAACACTTTGGAAAGGAAAATCATATTGCGAATCATCAGTCATAGAATTAGAAATGCAATCTTCAGTTGCATAAAACAAATATGTAATGTAGTCATCATAATATGAAGAATTAAGAGTAGAGATAGTATAAGAATCACCATTATTATCACTATCCTTCACAACAAATATAGGATTAGTACTATCATCATGAATTTTATCTTGAGTAATAAACATATCTTGCAAAGTAACATTAAGAAAGTTAGAGATAATTTCCTCTTCTTGTTCAACAATATCATCAACATGAGAGCAAGGATCACCAAATTGTATTGCATCATAAGGAGAGAAAAAATAATTATTTTGCGTAGGAAGATAGTAATCAAGAGGGTTATTCCAAGAGTATTCATCATCATATGGCTCATCCCAAATAGTATTATCATCATAGTGAGAATTAGACATCCCATAATGAATAGCAAAATCTTGACGAGTGTTATGATTATGAGATTTTTGAATATTAGAAGTGGATGACTTCTCATGTTTAATTTTCTTAAAACAATTATTGATCACATGACCATCTTTCCCACAATAATTACAATAAGGTTTATTAGAATTGTAATGATAACCATTATTATGATTATGATTATTTGATCTATTATTATGAGATCTAGACATTAAAGCATGTTCATTAGATTTGACTGAGCCAAATTGAATTAACTTAGCCTATTCTTGACGTAAAAGTTGTTGAAAGATAGCATAAGTTAATTGAGATGCTAACTAAGGAAGAGCTAATTGAGAATGTATATTAGTTATAAATTGCTGAAATTGTCTAGGAAGGCATTTTTTTAAATGATATGAATTAACCAAATTTCAGATAAAGTAACTCCTAAACCAGTTAATTGACTTTGAAACAAATCAAACTTAAGTAAAAACTCATCCATAGTTCAGAAATTTGTATACTTAAAATCCTCCAATTGATCTTGGAGTTGAATCTTTCGAGATTCAGTTGCACTGTCGAAGGTGTTTTTCAAAATAGTCCATGTTGCATGTGCTTCAGTACAGTGGAAAATTAATACATATAAATTTGGATGTAAATAAATGCCTATAAGGCCTAAAGCCTCATCATTTTTCTCATTCCAAGCATCAATATATGCCTTAGAAGCAGTAGTAGCGGGAATAGAAGTCGCATTAGTCACCACATCAAGAATATGTTTAAATCAAAAAATAAATGTAATATGAGACTTCCAAGCGTGATAATTGGAACTTGTTAATTTAATTTCTGGAATTAACATCGACATAATGAATTAAAATAAACTTAAATATCAGTTGTAGTAAACAACAATGAATCCAAAAAACCAGATTAACACGATTAGTAAACGCCAATATGCAAGAATTTTTAACTATTAAAAAAAGTTTAAATATTTTATTAAAGTGATGAAACAAATTTATATTGCAATTAAATGATGAATAAAGTTAGAATAGATATGATGAAAGCAGGAATGAAACAATATTAAGAAATATTGAGTAGGAAATTTATATTAATGTTTAAACTTTTTGTTAATTAAATAAATTTGAAGTAATGATTAAACAAGGTATATTTAAACAAAGTTGAATGAATATTGATAAAAAAAACTAAAATAAAACTAGAAACTAATGATAACCTGCAAATGAAACAAAAAAATATTAGAATAATAATTAGCTGCAACTTTTAAAAATGATGATTAACTTGCTAAGATTTTAAAAAAATGTTATGATTACCAAACTATAATAAACAAATAACTGCAAGCTAATAAATTGATTAACCTGCAAAAAGGAATGATTAAAATCTCAGAAGAGACAAAGCATGCAAAAAAAACTGTGAAGAGGAGAAAAAGACCAGAGAAATGTTGCAAAGGAGCCAAGTAATGCAACGCTTGGACTGCTAAGACAAGGTGTTAGACACCTAGATTTATACCCTTCACCCAAGCTCTCATAGTCTTGGTAATCTAGTGTAACATGGGAATCATCTCAAAGTTGTGAGACCTTTTGCTAACCGAGACGAGACCTCCAGATTCTATGCCGGTTCCTCTTGATATGTCACCAAAATTTGCTTCTTAACAGGAAAGTAAATTCTTGAGGGAAAAGGGATAGAACGAATGCATGAAAGGGAAATTACTGAAAGCAAATTATCCTACTAGATGATACACCGAAGGTGACCTAAATCATAATACATTGACTGATCTTAGCATGAAAACCTTGGAACAGAAGAACACAACTTCCTAGATAGGTTTGTATAAGTATTTCATAGAGAGGCCTGAGACAAACAGAGGTTAGTCAGGGAAAGAAGTGATTTTACAAACAATAGCGTATTTACTATAAGTAGACACGGGCTATGACCTGCAAACACACATCCAATTTTGCAATTCAGCATAGGAAGTAGACAAAATGACAGGGGAATGTAGAATATCCACAAACTCATCTAAATCAAATCATCCATAGTAGTACACAATATTGCAAAACAAAGAGGGCTCAAAGACTCCAATGTTTCA
Organism: Thuja plicata; assembly: GCA_018584345.1. Classification (NCBI taxonomy): domain Eukaryota; kingdom Viridiplantae; phylum Streptophyta; class Pinopsida; order Cupressales; family Cupressaceae; genus Thuja; species Thuja plicata. The sequence continues at coordinate 1,273,247 of MU225013.1, read as the reverse complement.
CTATAAATCACTCAATATATTCTAATTTAGTAAGAGAGATTCAGACAAGGAAGCCCAGAGACAGAAAAGACGTCACAAAAATCCTCTGTAATATCTAAACATCAATGAAAGATTACAAACTAAAGAAATCAGAGGGCAGAAAGAATGTCATGGATAATTTCTAAGTCAGGAAAACTCTGAGCTCTAGAGCTCTCAAAACTGATATATATACTCCCCAGCACGCAGGCTTGGAGTCAATCTGATCTTGTTAGGGTTACAATTGATTACAAAAGGATTTCTCAGAAACCCTAACACTATCAGCTTCATTCATAAATGAATCCTAGAAATATCCTTGATCGATCTGATATAACTTCTAAAATCTTCCTACCATCATCAATTTTGCTTCTACGAAGTCAGCTGATCTATCTACCTCTCTGTAAGCTGGTTCTGCAATAACTTTTGAGATCAGATATTTAAATTTCCTTTGAATATTTAAATTATAACGGTCGCAAGTGGCATCAATTTATGTATTAACAATGGAGATTTCAATCCTTTTTCATTTAAAAATGTAGCCACTAGATCATTTCATTTACCCAGGCAATGCCTCATAACCTCGGGTTAATACTTTCTCTTTGCCGCTAAGTCTCCCAACCTTTTCTGCTAACCCTGGCTTTATCATGAGATTATGTGACAAGCGTTAAAACTTCTTTAAACTGGGCAGTAGTCACCAATTCTCTATTTATTGATAGAATATTCCCTTTTAATTATGAGACCACCCGACCAAAACGTTGTTAACTTAACCCATCTCTGAACTTAAGTCACACCTGTAGGCAAGAGTTATACTGAGTCACACTATCTCCAGGTCTTTTTCCAACTCCAGTTTGCATTAAGAGATTACCCGACTCCCCTCTGATCATCATCTGATCCAATGATCATCGCTGAGTCTCCCGATCAAAATGGAAGATGCTTTTCTTTCATGAGATTATGAGACTAGCGAGAGTTGGGATCGCCAGATGATTTGGAATATTCTACTTTTATCGCGTGACTTAGAGACTTATGCAAGGTATAAATGTGCACATAAGAATTTGAAGAACTTAAGTCACCCAAAAGGTAATAAGGAAATAGAAAAGGTCTCAGGTAACTAGGGTTTATCAAATACATAGGTTTTTCAACACTTAGATTATTTGCATGGGTAGGGAAAAGCAGGAACTAAAGAGACTGTAAAACACTACCAAGATCAGAAACTAAGGTCAACCTCACAAGCTGAGCTCAACCCTCATGGGAGCCTCATTTTACTCCACCTGTTAGCCAAAATATTTATAATGGGAAAATTTGGGTAACCTTCTTGGCGATTTCTGTGGGATGTCTGCCTGCTAGACATTGAGAACCAGTAGCCTTTGATATCCATTGGGCATATAGTCATTATTTGATCAAAAATAGAAACTTGGAAGCAGATTGAAACTAGAAAGGGAAACAACTAACTATGCATGAACACTTTTAAGGAAAGAAGGAAATTAATCTAGAAAGCAGGAATAGAGAGCAGGGAACAAGAAATCTACAATATTCACAAGGAAGGACAAACCTTGAAACAAGGCTTCAAATGGAATCCACTTACCAAAATGGGAAAAGGAACTCCTTCAAGAGTTGATAGCTAAAAAGCATTATGTTCTTTGCATTTTGTGATGATTAATGGACCTCCCCAGAAGGAATCAAAATTAGTATGTGTTCCGGGCTTTGATTTGAATTCATCCCATTTGAGGACTATATCTCCAATTTTAAAACTCCTAGTCCTAGCTCTCTTGTCAAAGATTTTGTTTGTCTACATCTAGTGGAATTCCATATACTTCATGGACTTATCTCTGTGTTCTTCTAATTCCATAATCTGAGCATACCTAATCTGTAAAGGATCTCCTTCTTCAAACAAGACATACTAAGTAGCTAAGTCCAAAGCTGGGAATTTAGTTAAAATGGAGAACTTAGCCTCCTTTCCATACACTAGCATGAAGGGAGAATTCCCAATGATCTTCTTTGGGGTAATTCTGTCTAACCACAATGCAGATTTTAGCTTGGTGTGCCAATCTCTTTGGTTGTCTTGTAGGGTTTTATTGACTATCCTAATCAAGTTCTTGTTTGTTGATTCTGCCAAACCATTACCCTGAGGGTAGTAGTCTGAACTTGTGTTCAAGTAAACACCATGTTTGACTGCCCATTCAGTCACTCTCAGGCTTGTAAATGCTAATGCATTATCTGAAATAATAGAGTCAGGGACACCAAATCTATGAATTGTGTCATTATAAAAGCTTAGGATGACATTCTCATTTGATTCCTTCAATGTCACCGCCTCCATCCATCTAGTGAAATAATTTGTTGCAGTAATCACCCATTTATGGCCTGCACTTGATGGAGGATTGATCATGCCAATGAAATCTATGCCCCATCTAATGAAAGGTTGCTCTACTATGATGGGTTGAAGGGGCAAGGCTGCAAGTTTTTCATTTCCCGCAAACATGATACATTTGATAAACTTTCTTACGTGATCATGGCTATCCTTAAAGATGGACGGCCAATAGTATCCATCCCTCATGATCTTAAAAGTAGTAGTCCTAGGAGAGAAGTGACCTCCAAAAGGTCCATCATGAAATTCAAATGGGAAATCTACTATCTTCTCTGAACCTATGCATCTCAAAAGGACACCATTGTGATCTTTTCTAAAAATAATGTTATCTGTCAGCACAAAAGGAACAGATTGTAACCTGTAGTACCTTCTTTTTGCTAGATTTAGATCCATAGGGCATTCCCCTATTTTTAGATAATGGATCATGTTAGTCAACCAACCCGCTACCTCGGCATGATCTTCTATTGAATGCATGATTAGGGATGCATCTGTTTTCTCCGATCCCTTTGAACTCTTGTCCTCTGTTAGATGCTCACAAAGACCTCTTCCTCTTACTAACTTGGTTACTTAGATATTAATGTCATATTCCATGACCTTAGTAATCCAACTAGCTCTTTTTTCATTCAAGTCCCTAGAAAGCAAGAATTCCTTGACACTAGGATGGGTTACTTTCAATTGTACCTTGTTGTGGGTTAACATATATCCAAATTTCTTAAGGCTCTTCACTACAGCGAGTACATGTTTCTCCACAAAAGATTATCTTTGTTTGTATTCCTCTAGACCTTTTCTAAAGAAAGAAATAGGTTGTTCCAACCCTTCAAAATTTTCTTGGGTCAATATTGCAGAAGTAGCATCTAATCCTCCATAAGTGTAAAGGACAAAATCCTTACTGAAGTTTGGGTTCAACAGAGCAAGGGCTTCTATCAGGGACTCTTTAATGCTTTGAAAATTGGCCTTCCCTTATTTGCTCCAACAGAAAGATGTATTCTTCTTCAACATTGTTGTTAAAGGTTTTAATAGATCTGCAATATTAGGCAAGAAACGTCTGACAAAGTTAATCCTTCCTATGAAGGATTGAAGACTTTTCTTGTGATATGGTAAGGGTAGCTCTAGGATAGCTACAATCCTCTCAAGGTCTAATGTAACTCCTTTCTTGGATACTATATATCCCAATAATTTTCCTTCATGGACTGCAAACACACATTTCTTGGGATTAAGAGATATCCCAAATTCTCTACACCATTCAAATATCTTCCTCAAATGTTTGATGTGGTTTGTTGCATGTTTAGACTAAACAGTTATGTCATCTAAATAGACCAGTACAAATTTGTACATGAGGATTTTCAAGGCCATATCCATTGCCTTTTGAAAAGTAGCACCTGCATTAGACAAACCAAAGGGAATCTTTTGATAAGCCATGGTCCCCCATTTGGTTGTAAACGCAATCTTATATTGATCTTCTTCATGAACCAGGATTTGATTGTATCTTGAATAGACATCCAATAATGAAAACCTCTCAAATCTAGAGACACATTGTAGAATCTTCTCCATAGAGGGTAATGGATGATGATCCTTTAGGGATGCTTTGTTAAGGTCTCTCAAATCAACACATAGCCTTAACTCACCATTCTTCTTCCTAGCAGGAACAAGGTTGGAAACCCAACTAGTGTGCTTTATGGGGTAGATGATACCATTCTCTATTAATTTGAGGACTTCTTTATGCATGAGTGGTTCTAACTTAGGATTTACAGGCCTTTGCTTCTGCCTGACCGGTTTGGCATTGGGTTCTAATTAAATGGTATGTTGAGCAAGGGCATGATCAAAACATTTGAGATCCTCATATTTCCATGCAAAGATGTCATTGAATTCTTGAAATAATCGGGTGTAAGCCTGTTCTTCTGAATTGGTATTTGCCTTCCCAAATTGTAAACTTTTTCCTTGTTCTAACCTTAATTTAGTACAATGTTCTTGCTGGACTACCAGGCCAACTTTGCTCTTCTGTGCTTGGTCATCTCTGTTGAAGATAAACTCTAGGGTGAAAAGCCCTTTAGGCATTTTATTAGATCTTAGTTGTATCACTTGATCACCATAGTTCTGCAATAATCTATCTTGGTTATGTTCTGATAAAACGTCTTCTTCAAATAGGAACTGCAGAATTTGTTCATCACTGTCAAACACCTGCTAATTGATATTGTTATCAGGAATAGAAGGTCTGACAATCACCTTGATATGTCATTGATCCCTCTCTTTTGAAATACTTGTAGGGATATCATACTGAGAGCCAACAGCAGCTAATCTATCGGCATTCTAATTTAATTTTCTATGGATTACGACGATATTGAAAGCATGGAGATCTTCAATTGCATCCCAAATTTGATGCTTATATGCTCTCATTATATCACTTTTAGTTGCACTTATCCCTCTTACTTGGCTAACAACCAGCTCACTATCGCCCTATACCTTTAGGGTTCTGATCCCTCTCTTTTTGGCCCATTCCAACCCATTCACTAGGCTCTCCTATTTAGTAGTGTTACTAGTGTAGGAGAAACTAAACCTAAAGGCAGCATAATACTTCTCCCCTTTTGGAGAAACTAGCATTGCACCACCACTAGCACCATGTTTTCTTCTAGCACCATCAAAGTATAGCTCCCAAACTCAGCCGCATTGTTCTTCTAAGCCTTTGTTTCCCTTGGAGAGATTTGGTTCTATGCAACCTTCTTCTTGAATCAAATAAGACCCCAAACCAGCATCCCAAATAACATTGGCCTGGGCCTCAAAGGGTCTCTGAGATTCTAACTCATCTAAATAGATGTCTCGGATACCTTCCAGCTTGGTGGTTGTTTCCCTGATGATTGGGAAGTCATCATAATCAAGTGCGAGACAACTGGCGTTAAGTACATTGGACACATAGGGTTCTACATGGTGTGCTGCCAATGATTTTGACTTGATAGTGACCTTAGTCCCATACCTTGTATGAAAAAGCATGTGTGACCAATCAAAGGAAAGGTACCCCCCTATCTTGGTTTTAAATTCCCTTGACAAGCATATGGAAAAAAAAGCAGGGAGGTCTATTATGTATATGTCGAGCAGGATAGAGAAATTGGAGCTTGCATGGAGGACTAGGTTGGTGTCCCTGGCTACACCTATCGTATTCACTGAAGAGCCATCAAGCTGGGTAACTTTATTTTGGAAAGGCTTATGTTTCAAACCTACTTGGTTGGCTACCTTCTTAGGCATAACAGTGCTAGTAGCCCCACTATCTACCATGCAATTATGTACCAAAGATTTTCCAATAATTAAAGATACATAAAACGGAGGTGGTTTTGAGTTCCTACCTTGCATAGTATTAGCCTTGGAGTTTCCGCTTGGAACCTCCTCCTTATGATCAGTGTTAACCAATACTGGCTTAACAACCTCTTTTATTGTAGGTGGCTGAGGAATCTTCTCTTTGGTCATTGCTTTCTTCAATATTTCAGGTTGTCCTGGAATAGCCAAAGAGTCCCACATAGACATAGTGATATTTGTTTTCTTCATATTATCCACTATGTTGAAGCGTACATCCATGTGTACTCTTTGGTGTATCTTTGCTATGATAGGCTCAACCTCCTTAGAAGGTCAATTTTCTTTGACTGGAATGGTGGGGGCCTTCTTCAGCATGATAGGAGCAAAGGGTGGTGAAGATTCTACAGATGTAGAAGCCTTATCTCATGTTAGTTCCATGTCTTGAGCTCTTCTTTTAGACCTAGTGTTGGTAGCAATGGTGGATTCACCATTCACTCCATTCATATCTTGTTGCTCCCAATTAAAAAGAGCAATTTCATCATGTTGTGCCTCCTGGTGAGGAGGTGGTTCATTGGGAGAAGCTTCTAATTGGGTAAGTGAGGCGCTTTGAACCATCAGTGCTTGGTGTACCCTCCCATTTAAGCATGTTGTCTGGTTATGGGACTGGTTAAAAGGGTAACACCACTCCATCTCTATAGAAAGGTTATTTTGACTTGGGACTACATCCCTAACTAGATTTGCAGAATTGAGGGGGGTAGGATTATAAGTCTGAGATGGTCTCTGATTGTAGTTTTGCCTTTTCCCTTGATAACCTCCTTGAAATTGGGGTCTATTATGTTGATAAGATTGTCCCTAATTTTGATATTGTTGATTGGGACTCTGATTTTTCTACTAAAGAGGTGGTCTACTCCCCTATCCTTTTTTCTTTATACTAATCAGCGTGTTACTCATAGTCTGCATTAATTTCTTCATCTCTTGCTGATTGCTTCTCAATTATAATAGTTCTTGGGAAAAGTCCTCCCTTACTTCCCCATAACTGGCACTTGCTTGAGGTGTTACAATAGTGGGTATTGGAGGAATTGGAGTTATTTTCAAAGGCATACTTGGTTGTATGTCAGGGAACATGGGCATAAGTTTCCTCGGGGCTATCATGCCAGCTTGTATTAGATAGTTCTCTGCCTTGACAACAATGTCAAAAGATTGAGGTAATGAAGTACCTCCCATAGATTGAATCATGACAGAAATATTGCTATTTAGACTTCTTAAAAAATATAGGAAGGCATGATCAGATGAAGGTCTTACTAAGGTAGGAATTCTATTCCATGTCTTAAGAAATCTGCTATTGAATTCTATCATTTGTTCCTAAGGAGCTCTTTTAATGGTTGTCAGTTTCTCTACCAGAGATAAGTTATCTGATTTGTCCTCAAAGTATTTACTTAATGCATCTCCTAATCTATCCCATGAATTAATGGAACCGACAACAAGAGTTCTAAACCATTCTAAGGCCTTACCTTTGAAAGAGGCTGCTAATAGCTTGGCAGCCACATCTTCTTCTATGATGTTATGTATACTGCAGATAATAGTTACATCTCTTATGTGTTCAAAAGTTGTTATTTGCCCTTCACCTGTGAAATCAGGTAGACTTTTAAGCACTACCAGAGGTACATCATGATGTTGATCAAAGTTTAAGGGGCTTCCTTGATTGAGGGGGGAAAAATCAATCTGCCTCGCCATTGCAGGAGTCGTGGCTTGCTGAGTAGCAACTGTGCAAGTTGTATTTAAGGGTGGAGTTGAATCTTCTTGTAGTTCCCTAGTTACGGATCTTCCTCTCCTTCTGGAATGAAAAGACTAGGGTCTCCTCTCTGAAGTATCAGGTGGTGTAGACTTTACCCTCCTTGTAGGGGGTGTTCTTTGAGATGATCTTCTATAGTTCCTTTTGGAAGGTAGCTGTGTGAACTCAGAAAGCTTTGAGTTTCTTGTTTCAACTTTTCTCATAAACTTTGAACAGGACTAGGTCTTCTATTCTTCACCAATGGAGTCACCAGATATACTTGATAGGGAAAACTCTTTATGTATTTATTATGCAACCAGTATATCAGAAGTAGCATAATCTTGGTAAGTAAACTTCAATTGGTGTCCCACCGGGCGTGCCAGAACTGTTAGACACCTAGATTTGCACCCTTCACCCAATCTCTCATAGTCTTGGTAATCTAGTGTAACATGGGAATCATCTCAAGGTTGTGGGACCTTTTTCTAACCGAGACAAGACCTCCAGATTCTAGGCCGGTTACTATTGATATGTCACCCAAATTTGCTTCTTAACAGGAAAGTAAATTCTTGATGGAAAAGGGATAGAAGGAATGCATGAAAGGGAAATGACTGAAAGAAAATTATCCTACTAGGTGATACAACGAACGTGACCTAAATCATAATGCATTGACTGATCTTAGCATGAAAACCTTGGAACAGAAGAACACAACTTCCAAGATAGGTTTGCATAAGTATTTCATAGAGAGGCCCAAGACAAACAGAGGCTATTCAGGGAAAGAAGTGATTTTACAAACAATAGTGTATTTACTGTAAGTAAACACAGACTATGACCTGGAAACAGACATCCAATTTTGCAATTTGACACAGGAATGAGACAAAATGACAGGGGACTATATAATATCCACAAACTCATCTAAATCAAGTCATCCATAGTAGTACACACTATTGCAAAAGAAAGAGGGCTCAAAGACTCCAATGTTTCACTAGAAATCACTCAATATATTCTAATTTAGTAAGAGAGATTCAGACAAGGAAGCCCAGGGACAGAAAAGATGTCACAAAAATCCTCTGCAATATCTAAACATCAATGAAAGATTACAAACTAAATAAATCAAAGGGCAAAAAGAATGCCACGGATATTTCTAAGTCAGGAAAACTTTGAGCTCTAGAGCTCTCAAAATTGATATATATATACTCCCCAACACGCAAGCTTGGAGTCAATCTGATCTTGTTAGGGTTACAAATGATTGCAAAAGGATTTCTTAGAAACCCTAACACTGTCAGCTTCATTCATAAATGCATCCTAGAAATATCCTTGATCGATCTGATATAACTTATGAAATCTTCCTACTGTGTGTGCTTGAAAGTGACCTCTAAATCAGGCACAAACACAACATGGTCATTGCTCAATCATCGAATTTTCAAAAATGAACATGAATTGTCCATTCCACAAACTTGATTGAATTGACCTGTTGCCTCCTATTTAGTTGGGGTTTTTCAATTACTCTCAGAACGAGAGCCAACAACCATGACCATTGCTAAAATGGAGGATTTTAAAGCATTATAAAAACTGAAATTGAAACTATTCTATGT
>MU225013.1:1240409-1254517 GCA_018584345.1 Thuja plicata | reverse complement strand
AGTCCATAATATAGAAGAACCTGGAAAGAGGATGAAGAGTTTCTTGGAAAGAAATGGCTGACTCTTCATCTCCATGGAGGAAGGTGAGACAAAATAAGGAATTATTTAATTAAAGAAATGAATTATTGCCACATGAGTGACTTTTCACATGGAATTATGGAATTCTTTTTTTTAGGATAATCCATTCAAATAATTAAATAACTATTCAATTCCTTTTGATGTGTATTAGCTATAGGGGGTGGAATTAATTTAATTTAAAAGCACTTAGGACTTTAGAATTAAATTACTTAATCATAGGGGATTTTAGCTAATAAATCTTGAGAATTTAGGAATTAAATATAGTGTGAGATTTATGTAAATTCAGGTTTTCTGCATTTGAGACTAAGTCAATTAAAGTCAATTAGGAAGAGAATTGGCCTAGTACAATAGGACTTCGATGATGAGAAAATGCACCAAAATTGATTAGAATTGTAAGGTGCCAATTTTGGGGTGTTACACCTACCATCATCAATTTTACTTCTACGAAGTCAGCCGATTTATCTACCTCTCTGCAAGCCGGTTCTGCGATAACTTCTGAGATCAGATATTTGAATTTCCTTTGAATATTTAAATTCTAACGGTCGCAAGCGGCACTAATTTCTATATTGATGGTGGAGATTTCAATCCTTTTTCATTTAAAAATGTAGCCACTGGATCATTTCATTTACCCGGGCAATGCATCATAACCTCGAGTTAATACTTTCTCTTTGCCGCTAAGTCTCCCAACCTTTCCACTAACCCTGGCTTTATCATGAGATTACGGGGCAAGTGTTAAAACTTCTTTAAACTGGGAGGCAGTCACCAAGTCTCTGTTTCTTGATAGAATATTCCCTTTTAATTACGAGACCACCCGACCGAAAGGCTGTTAACTTAACCCATCTCTGAACTTAAGTCACACCTGTAGGCAGGAATTATACTGAGTCGCGCGAACTCCAAGTCTTTTGCCAACTCCAGTTTGCATTAAGAGATTACCCAACTTCCCTCCAATCATCATCTGATCCAACGATCATTCGTGAGTGTCCCAATCAAAATGGAAGATGTTTTTCTTTCATGAGATTATGAGACTAGCGAGAGTTGGTAGATCGCCAGATGATTTGGAATATTCTTCTTTTATCGTGTGACTTAGAGACTTATGCAAGGCATAAATGCGCACATGAGAATTTGAAGAACTTAAGTCACCCAAAAGGTAATAAGGAAATAGAACAAGTCTCAGGTAACTAGGGTTTATCAAATACATAGGTTTTTCAACACTTAGATTATTTGCATGGGCAGGGCAAAGCAGGAACTAAAGAGACTATAAAACACAACCAAGATCAGAAACTAAGGTCAACCTCACAGGCTGAGCTCAACCCTCATGGGAGCCTCATTTTACTCCACCTATTAGCCAAAATCTTTATAATGGGAAAATTTGGGTAAAACAAGGTAATGCAACACTTGGATTTAATGGCACCCTGGAAACAGAAGAGGAGGTTGCATTGCCTTGTTCGCTTCCCCTCTCCTTCTGCATAGCCTTGCTGCATGGAGGGAGGGAAGGAGCTAGGATAAAGCTACGTGGATGGTATGGAGAGAAGGGAGTGACAAGGGAGCGCTGGAGTGAAGGAACAGGCAGAAAGAGCTGCGCTGATAAGTATAGAAAAGTTGCTGCTAAGATAGAATATTGATAGTAATAAAACCAATGTTAAAAATTAGTATGTTACGCAAAGGAGGTTATACAGCTGGATATGCAGCTGGTTATACAAAGTTGCGCAAAGATGGTAACAAGGCTGTGTAAGTAAAGAATAGGCAGCCTAAGAGGAGAAAAGCAAGGAGCTGCACAAGGAGCAACTTGCAGGCAGCGTGGGGAGAAAGAGGAAAGTTGCACAATGAAGAGATCTGCGATGGGGGGTAAAAGTACAAACCTGTGTCACACTTTTATAAACGAAAAGGACCACACCATGCAAACTGTTCAACTTTAACGACATAAAAAGTGGTATTTTTATTAGAATTTGAGGATGATGTAAATTGATGAAATGTGTAAAAATGGATGAAGTTTATGCCTATAATTTTAAAAAAAAAAATTGAAAAAGAATTGACATAGTTTTTTAATTTTTGAAGTCCGTTTTTCAAATGTTGAAAACTGCTGATAATCTGAGGTCTAATTCCCACCAAACAAGTATATGAAAATAATCTATTTTTCCTCTGATTTCAAAATATGTTATAGATAAAATGTATATCTAGTGAAGAAAAGAAGAAATATTGCTTTTCACAGTATATTTTCTTCGTTATAACTACTCAAAGTTGAACTTTATGAAATTGACAGTTTTCATCTCCCACCAAATCTTCCCTATCAAATCTACACCATTCAGAAAAAAATTTACATATTCTTGAAGAGGTCTCTCTCCTCTAGTGTTAAATATAAGTTTTAAATTTTTTTGATGTGATTTACTATTTTTTAATTTATTTGAAGTAACATCTTCTCGAATGTTAAAATACCCACTTGCATTTTGAAATTATAATATATTAGATCTAATCAAAATACTTTAAACTTTATATGAAAATAATCTTGACTCTGAGCTCTACAAAATAGTATCTTTTATATTTTTTAAAAATATCATTAAAAAGAGTAGGGGTTATTGAAACATTGATTTTCTGAAATAATTTTATTTCTTTGGTAATTGGTATAAAACATGCATTTAATAGAAATTCCCAATTGAAAAAGTTTAACCACTTATCTAGCTTAGCTAGAATGAATCTATCTAGACCATATGTTTGAAGAAAATTAATTTTTATTTAGAAATACTCAAATTTAGCTATGTTGATAAATGGTCTTGAAACGTGACACAGCTTTGTGCTTTTACCCAAGGGTAAAACCTGCGAAAATGTTAGCAAAGATATAGATTATATATTAAAAAGAGATTTAACCAACGAATGTAAATAAATATATTAGTTTATAGAAACAACAGAATGGAAATGGACAGAGATCTCCATAAATATAGTATTAAAATCTGTAAAACAACAAGAGCAGTCAAAGAGCAGCTAAATGAGGGAGAGGTAAAATGAAAGACAGAAAATAAATGAAACCAGATATCTAAACCCTGTAAGAAATACTAATAAAACCCTACAGATTAGAGTTAAAAAATTGATCTAGAGAGATATTATTAAAATCTGCAACAAAATCAAATATAAATATGTAAAACCTGCACGTTAGAAACAAATTTTAGTGTCGATTTAATGAAAAAGATCAGAACATGCAAACTACAAATCCCTTGTGGTTGCCCGACAGAGGGTATAGATAGTTTTGGAAAAATCTATAGACAGGGTAAACAAAAAAAATTGGGTTTGGCGGTGAACTAGCCAAAGCCAAAATAAAATTCAAAAAATATGCAATAAAAGTTAGATTGAGAAATCCTGCAAACAAGAGTTATCTTTCTCCTTCACAACCGAAATATCTTTCACCTATACCAACATGCACACTCAAAACAAGGATTAAACCAGCTCTGATACCATGTTAGAAACTTAAAGGAAAATGAAAAAGATAAGGAAAGAATCCACGAGAATGTGCAAAGAAAGAGATTTACCAAATGCAGAGAGAGAGAGAGAGAGAGAGAGAGAGAGAGAGAGAGAGAGAGAGAGAGAGAGAGAGAGAGAGAGAGAGAGAGAGAGAGAATTTTTTCCTTCAATAGATCAAACACCAAGTTCACCAAAATTCTCCAAGACCAAGACAAGAACACAAGGATTTGAAAGGGGAAAAAACAAGAAAAAAACCCTTGTGAATAATATGAATATGGCTCAAATCCTAAAGAATGAGAGCAATAAGCTCATTACAATATTGCAAGAATGAGAATGAGAGAAGAGAGAACAAATCCAACTTAGAACCCCTATGAGAACCCTAAGAAGTGTGTGAGAACCATCTCTTAAGTAGAGATGAATGGAGGGGTTTGCATGTAACTCCCATACTCTATGTGTGCCACATTCACATTTGGTGTGTGCCATGTGTAGGAATCGTCTTAAGGATGAATATCTATTTTCCTTATTAAAGGAATTACAAATATGAGACAAGACCTTGGTATATCTTTTAATTACATAGATACCAAGGAAAGATTAATTCTAACATTTTTTCTATGATTACCCTGTGGTGTATGATCCTTCTTTAACCAAGTATCCTGAGTATAAGATATTGGCCTTTGGTAGGTCTTTCTACCAAAACCCCCCATTCCTTATTGGGTTGTTTCCAGTTATGACTTAGGCTTGAAGAGCCCCTAGGGTTAGAGAGCCCTAATTTTTTTGAAGCCTTGCAGCCTCAACCATAGTTGTTAAGAACCAACTTTTCATATCAATACCAGATTGAGCAATATCATACCAGCGACCATCCAAAAAAATCCACTGAGGCTTGAGGTCAAATCAGGCATCCTGGGGAGAAAAACCCCTAAAATAATCTGACTTAAGCCCTAAATCATGTCATTGCCCACCAAGAAACACCCATTGGGGGCAATATGGAAAGGAAACAGGATGTGGAGCCAATTTTGCATCATCGAAGGGCAGATCTGCCCAACACACCTTGCCTTTACCATCGCCCAAACCTCCTCTGCGTTCATTGATCCAATTCATCGTCCATTTTTTTTACATGCTACAATATCTAGTAGTTAATGATATTTTATACAACAATATATAGTAGTATATTATATTATACAATATAACATAAATAAGTTCAAATTATTAGTTAAAATGATTGATAAAATAAAGATAATTACCATTTTAAATTTACAATCATTTTGTCATATTTTCCTATTTTAATATGACATATTTAGATTATATTACTTTAAAAAAATATAAATTCAATTTTTTTTAATACAAAAAAAATTATATTATAATATATAAATTTATTTTACTTTCATTATATATAAATAATACATTAAATGTTTAAAATTTTGTAAGTTTTTTTGCTCCTTACAACTTTGTAACTTTTTACCTTATTTATTTTAATAATTATGAAAACTTTAATAATATTTTTATTTAGTTTATATATATCATGTAGCCCTAAAATGCATTTGTCAAATGCACGAGAATGTTGTGATGCCTTGAATGATCATTGCTCATGGTATTGTTCATTTTTTCAATATTGTGGTATTTATGTATGTTCAATTAATAGATTGGATGACTCAGTGTTATGCATGTCTTGTGCAAGAGAATATCTTTATCATTGGGTATTTCATACATTCTTATGCAATTACCGCAGAGTTAGTTTTGAAGTTGTAGTTTAATTGGGATTTGTTGTTCGTCACTGTATTTTTTGACGCAAATTTCACCCTGAATAGAATGCTATCAGAATTCAAAAGATTCACAGACAAATTACTCTAAATTTGTCTTTTGTCGGTCAAAACCTCCAAATAGATCTATGTGCAAAAGCTATTGAAGAGTTAATTAAATTTGAAATAGAAATTACAAAAAATAATACAAAATATTTGTTGGGCAGACCGTGATAAAAACAACCAAATCTCTTTCCCATCACAAGTCTTCCCTAATTTGGGGAGAATACAGAACTCACAAGTGCACTCTCCAACGCATTTCAACTATTGATCTTCTCAACCACATAAGAATGGAAGATTAGAGTAGCTCTCTATATTTTATTGACACAGCTTGAGACTTATGATCAAATACTCCTCAATCATGGGGTCACTGTAAAGAGATTGGGTCTTGTAGTCCGTAACCCCGCAATTCACAAACCTACATGAAATATTAGTTTAACATACTTTTCAATCAAATTTGAAAGATCTAACTAGTTTAATCAATTTTAACAATGAAATCAAATTAAGAGCATCTTATGGATCTCTAGCTAGAAGGACTAAATGAATGCTCTCAGTTGCAAAGCATCCTAAAGTGACAACCCCTAGAACGAGAATTATGCTAAGAATGATGAAAAAGATGGATCTAAGATGCAAATGAATGCAAATTAAGATGAATTTCCCCATTCTATTGCTCAAAATCTATTTAAACATGGATGAATTTTCCATTATGATGATACTACTCAAGAATGCTTTAATGCTATGCCCAATTCTATATGCAATTAGATATGAATTCTTACTCTAAATGTGAATTGGTGATTTACACTAAGAAATGCCTTATATTTACACTAAGGAATTCCCAAGGGTAGGGGGTAGAGTGATCTAACCATATTCAAAGTATGGTTGAGGTTAAGGCTGAGTGATGTGTCCCCTTTGTTGAAATAAATTAAGATTTAATTAATTCAACCAATTAATTAAATTCGCCATGTAAGGGAATTAGATGGGTTGCATTTGATTTGTTTAATTGAACTATATAACTAATTGATTTAATCAATTACATAGTTTGATTAATCCCTTTTGGCTTAAATTTAATTAATTAATGGTTTTGTTAATTAATACATAATGTTAACTTGATTTGACTCCTTTGACTTTGGTTGACCATGTTGACTTTGGTTGACCAATTTAGGGTGTCTACAAATGCCCCTCTTTGAATTAATGTGTGAAGCGCACTAGTTCAAAGAATACCTGATGTTTGATGTCTGATACTGATTTGATGTTTGATTTGATGTGATACTGATGATGATGTTCCAATGTGAGTCTCTGATATGATGATGCTGATATGATACTAATAAGATGTTGATGTGATACTGATGTCATTTTCTTGATAATGTGATACCTTTGTTGTGAAAATTGATCCATTTTGATGCCTTGATGTAAAAATAATTTTGATGTCCAGTGTCCCCAATTTTAAAAAGTTCCCTGATTGAAAATACTATGCACTTTGGTGCCAGTATGACCCCTCCGGATTAAAATTGAGATGATTTTGCAAGAATTGGAGCTGAGGAAAATTATTTATTTTGATTGCAAAAATTTGATTAATGTCAGCCTTGTCGATTTAAATCCCGACATAAGATGAACTTTGAAGATGATAAAATGGCTCGGACCTTGATCTGCTATTGATACCAATTGGATGCCCTAAACATAATCTAGTCAAGATGATGATGGGTATGATATGCCTCCTCGAGAGATCGATTAGATAAAATGTGATGAGATGGATCGCTTGATATATTAGAAGGGAAATATTTGATGATTGATATTGCACTAAATGGTATGATTTGTGATGGTGGATATTGGATTGATTGCTGATGATTGATAGATTGTTGGATAGATATGATGATGGGTTAATTGATCTAGAATTTTGATGAAGGTTTTGCAAACAAGTGATAGACAAAGTTCCAATTAGGATTTGATCAAAATGAAGTCTGTCTAAGATGATGGATTCTTAATAGAAAAAGATATATTGCTATGATATAGACTCAAAATTGAACTTGATTCCTTGGGTTCTGGGTGAAGGACCTGTAATCCTTGATAGTAAACTTTCCAAATCGAAGATCAATGTTGTTTTGACAACAATTGCAACGGCTGTGATTTGAATGGAACAAAGATGAAGGATTTACTTGTTTGAAAAATATGCTATATGATTTATTGTTGGATAAGAAAACCCGATAGATGATAAACCAATTGCTTCTGGGGGATTTGCACACGACCATCTATGGGTGTAGGTACTGGTACAAGTGATGTTATGTTGATGGACTGTCCTACAAAGTCAAGAGGCAGTCATGCTTAGATTTTTTTTATGATATCAAACTTTTGATGATGGACACATGTATCTCCTTTGATGATGCACTTTTGATATATCTTGATGTGTACATTTGATGTGGACATTTGATAGATATTGTGATTGTGGACATTTGATAGACCTTACCGCTTCCTTTTGATTTTGATGATTTGACTTGGATGATTTATTCCCACTGTCCTTGAGAAATCTCATAATGATTATTAATGCAAGACTTAATCTAACATGAATATCATATGCCAATGCAACTAAAATGTTCTCACTTTGTAATGGATCTCTATTTTGTAATGATCATCATTGAGCTTTTTGGTAGATCATTTTGAAATCAGTACAACCTTCACTAGTTGGATTTGGAAGCCATGATGGTATGAATAAGTTCCTTTCATCGGATTCAATGTGACCACTATCATCATTGAGGTTTAGTGAAATCGATACAACCCTCACTGGTAAGATTTCCAAACCATGGGAGTATGAATATCATTTTCCTCAGATTCAGTGTTGCAAGTAGATCTTGGCATTAAGGTATGAATTACCTAAATGGCCTAAGTATCCTTGTACATAAACAGACAAAGGTATGATCCCTATTGATATACAAATGTCCTTGATGATCATGTCATTAGACGAACTTGCATATGTCTAGGAATCAACCTTACAAGCAGAAATCTAGAAAAGATCATGTCTCCATCATTGTGTATCTAGTTCAAAACATCATTGATYTGCTAAAAASACGTGATATAAAAATCAAGAAACATCTTTGAACTAACTATGCTATTTATTTTTTGATCCATTTTCTTAGAAAAATGTTTCATCCAATTGTGATTCTTTGTTCATATTGTTTGAATTTTGATGGTCCATCTTAGCATTTGATGTGCTTAGCCTTTGAATTTCATATTTGGATCAATCGACAAGTGTCAAAGATTGTGATTCTTGATTTTGATGAAGGTATTTAAAATCTTACTTGTGTTTGTTCTCTGATGAGCTCTTGGAATCTGAATCGTGCCCCTAATTGGATTTGGCAATGATAATGGACCAAGGAAAATTTCAAACACCGTGACGAAGGCTTTATGTACAAATGTAGCTCTGAGACTTTATTCAATGTTTGGATTTAATGTTGATATGTTGATGTTTGAGATTGGTCGAATGATAAGGTGTTTTGAAATTTGAGATTTGAATTTGATATTTGGATCAATTGACAAGTGTCAAAGATTGTGATTCTTGATTTTGATGAAGGTATTTGAAATCTTACTTGTGTTTGTTCTCTGATGAGCTCTTGGAATCTGAATTGTGTCCCTAATTGGATTTGGCAATGATAATGGACCAAGGCAAATTTCAAACACCGTGACGAAGGCTTTATGTACAAATGTAGCTCTGAGACTTTATTCAATGTTTGGATTTAATGTTGATATGTTGATGTTTGAGATTGGTCGAACGATAAGGTGTTTTGAAATTTGAGATTTGGATTCAATTTTTAAAAGTTCAACTGTCCTGATTTTTTATATTGATGAAGAATGTTTGTGTTCTACTTGTTTCCATTTTGATGATGATCTCACAAAGTTTGGATGTGTGCCCCTGGGTTGCATAAAAAATTCGTTAAAAATGGCGCATTTAGAGGTTGTTTTTTTTTTTACTTTTATCGACGCAGTTTCCCCCTATTTTGTTTTTTTCATTTCTATGGGGGTTTGGGGGCAGAGCCCCAAGATGGGATCATGGGGCAACAAAAAAATTGAAATTTAAAAAAAAAATGATTTTTTTGGGATTTTTAATTAAAAAAATAGGTTTGAAATGAAAATGGGTTTTTTAAAAAATATAAAATAGATAAAAAAAAATTTAAAAGAAATTTTTTGTAAAAGGAGGGCGAGCTGGGAGCTCGAGTGCGAGCTACCTCGCATGCAGTGCAAGCTCGCTCACTTGCTCACACACAGCGCGAGCTTGCTCGCCCGTGGCGAGCTAGGAGCTCAGGGGGTTGGGGGATGGGAGATGGGTGGGGTTTGTGTGAATTTTTTTTATTTTTTTATTTGTTTAAATTATGATTTTTAATGTTTTTAATTTTTCTTTTTGATGTGATTATTCAATTTTTGAATTTTTTGACTTGATTTGTTGATTTTTGAAATGTTTGACGTGATTCTGTTGTTTTTGTTGATTTTTTTATTTTTTTGACAAGATGTTTGATTTTTTGTGATAATGATGTTTTTTGATTTTTTGCAATTGTGATGTCCACTTTTGTTGATTTGTCAAATTTTTATTTATGATTTGGATTTTGAAGATGACTAGTTCTCAAGCAAGATCACCCTTGTTTGCCCCCAATGTCTAGCAAGGTGTAGGGTATGACGAGTGGATGAATGAACAGATTGGGCTAGAAGGAATATGGAAATGAAGGAGGAAGCATGTGTAATGTGATCTTCAAGATTGTCTTCTCAAGATTGTCCGAGCTAAGTGAAAAGGATACATCAATGTAGGCTAGTGAGGCGATTTCAGATAACATATAGGGTAATGACATGATGTAATGAAATAAATGTGTTGTCAAAAGGAGTGGACATGTCAAGACACTTTTATGGACATGTTTTTGCATTTTACGTCCTTCATTTTTTATCAAGACCAAAGGATCATTTTGGATAGGATATGGATAGGATAGAACGATCATGATAAGGTTCGATGGAAACCACGAGTGGATAGTTTGGAATTATTGTTAGGATAATTAGGGATGACGAGGATTGATTTGGGAAAGCAAGATCGTGACAAGGTAGCATGGATATAACAAGTGAATAGGCTAATGGAAAGGATAACGAATGTCAAAATGCTTGATGTGCATGGATATGTTCAACCTTGTCAAGCTCAAAGGTGAAAGAGGGAATACAGATGCAAAATAGGATAAATGATAGGATATGGAAGATGTAGAATATGATGGATAATGAAGGAAAGCATAGATAAGATAACATGGATTTAACTTGCCCCCAAGTGTAGAGTACAAGAGGGTGGATTACGCATAACACATGTTTGTCAGGTTTTCATCATGGTACTTTCCCAAGGTGCCACAAGAAGTGGTTTTCGCCATAGGACGAATGTTTTCTCTTTATTTATTTTTCTTTCTTTTTTTTTCTTTTTTTCTTTTTTTTGACTTTTTGGAAGATAGTGAACGAAGAAATTTACACCTCTTGCTCCCTGGATAATACCCCTTTGAAAGGTACGCTATAACGAACCATGGTTATGGAAAGGATGTTCAAATATATTGATAATGTGATGACAAAGGATAGATACAGAGGATAAATGTAGATGGTGGTTAAGGTTTTGTGCCACATATTGGATAAGAGGGTTGTAAGGTTGGAAAATAGGTGTTGGATAATGGATAGGAGGATAAGAAGCATGTATATTATGGATGGAAATGTTGGCAAGATCAACTTTGACACACTATGAAGGGTCGTGAAATGATGGAGGAAAAATGGATGGGGAAGCTAGAAATTGTGGAGGAAAGATTGTGTAATTTGGAACACAAGGACCCAAAATGGATGGACAAGGTGATGAAGTATCTGAGGTAGTTGATTTTGGCACATGAGAACCCAAAATAGATTTGGAAGATGAAAAATGTTTGAAAGGAGGTGGAGCAGGAGCCTTTGGAAGCTTGAATGTCGACTTTGATTTTTCTTTTGTGTGCAAGTCTTGCAAAAGCGACTTGGCAAGCCACATAGTCTTTGATTTTTCTTTCCTTTGTGATGCTTTAGAATGCATTTCTTCAATGAGGTATTTAGGAACCCACATTTTCTTTGATTATTATTTTTTCTTGGTGGACCTTTGTGGCCTTTTTGATATTTCTTTTTGCTTGGTGGACCTTTGCGGCCGACATTTCTTTTTTCTTTTTATTCACATGTCGATTAGATTGGACACGAGAATTTTTGAATGCCAGCAGATTCTTGAATTTTTTATTTTTATGTTTGACATCCAAATTGCTTCTAAAGGTTTTGGGGTTCATGGATGGATGGGAACAATATGGAGGGTTCATATGGATAGGCTCTTGTAAATTTCTTAAGTATGTGTTCCTTTGTTGATCTTGATACCTGATAGAGTGAGTGGATGACGAGCTAGGAATGGTAGGCATGGTGGATGGAGAGATATAAGGACCCAATATGAGTGGAATATATGAAGGGTTTAGCTTTGGGATATAGGGACCAAGAATGGGTTTAGAGGACGGTGAAGGCATATGATTACGTTTGAATGGAGGGAGATAAGGTGTGAAAGGGATATCAACATCTTTGGAGTGAGCTATATTTCTATGGTCATCATATTTTAGATTTATCTTTATCTCAACATGCTCATTGGTAGCTTTGATAGGAGCAACTTTGATAAGAGCAACTGAAGCTTGAGGGGATTTGATTCATAAGATTGTCCCAACGGAGTAAATGATCTATCCAATAGACATTTAAATTCATGTGTAGTTGCCAAAGAGGTATTTGAGTCAAGATCATGATGATCTGATTCGTTGTTGTCATATGATTGATAGACAAGACTCTCAACGGAATCTTATGTAACTTCCTCTTCATTCTCTTGATCAAAAATAGGATGGTCATGTGAAGTTGTTCTTGATCAAAGATGGGTTTGTCATGAAGTTGTTCTTGATCAAAGTAGGATTGTCATGCTTAGATGTCTCTTTGTTTGAAGAAAAGGGAGACATGTTTAGATCATGATTAAAGAGAAAATGAAACATTGATATTAATGAGTCTTCTTTGAATGGTGTATCCTTTTCTTCCTTTAGGTCTTGGATTTGTGATTGCAAAGATTAATTTTTCTTTGTGGCAGTTGCAATAAGATTCTTCTCTTCATTGTTATCATTAGTAGGGATCTAAATCATTTATTTTCAACCATGATGTGATTGATGTTCTTGTCTAGGTGGTTGAGGAGGTGTGATCTCTTCCCTATGCAAAGTTTCGTCTTCTTGTAAAGACAATTTAATATGATGGGATTTTGTCCAATTTGGCATGAAAAGGAATTGTGAGCCTTTGTTGAAATAGTATCCTTTTGAGAAGAATGATGATTTTTATGAATTTTGGATCTTTTACATGGATGTTTTATTTTCTTCAAGGTTGTGTATCATAAATCATAGCAACCACAAATACACATGTTTTTAACGTCTAAAAAGATGCACATAAAAGTGTATATTCTCGAATATTTTTGACAAGGTCTCCACAAGAAAACACTTCAATCAATCTACCTATGGGTAGTTTGGTTCAACATGGTTTTAAAAAGATAGTATTGCTAAATTAACCAATTGTTTAGTTTGGGTTCCAAAACAAAAATATCAAATGAGTCAAACAAGGAGTATGTAGTCACGCAAGCATGATTGAGGCGTATAGCCCTATGAGTCTAGACATTTGATATTTTTTCCCTCTAATGTTTTCAACTTAATCGAGGTTTTTTTTAAAGTGGGTGGAATAGGTTGGTTTAACCTTGTTCCCACTTTGGTTTAACAAATGTCACTTATTATAGTGTATGATGGTTATCTATAGTTGTCAAACAACTTTTCAAGGACGTGATGTTTTACAATATTGTTTTGTTAAGTGAGAAGAATCGAGAGATTTGTCCGGTGATATGGAATTTAGCTCTTTACAAGACGAGTCTCCTATAATCTCTCGAACAATGTGTCACAGACCCTCATCCACATCACAGACAATCAGAGGTTAAACCCATGACCTAGACTACCTAAAATGACAATTGAGATGAATGAACTGACCCCAAAGATCCCCCCACCCTATTTTTTATTACATATGTCATACGAAGAAAGAGACAACTACCACTTATTTTAATAGTGCATGACAATTATCTTTGACCATCGAACAACTTTTTGAAGACGCGGGGTTTTTCAACATAGTTTTTTTTTAACTAAGAAGAATCGAGAGATTAGTCCAACAATATGAAGCTCAGCTCTTTACAAAGCAAGTCTCCTATATTCTCGTGAACAATGTGTACCAGACCCTCATCTACATCACAATTAAATCAAAAATCAAACCCACGACCTAAGCTACTAAAATATCTAGATATTCTATTATCAAACGGCTTAAACAACACACATTAACAATGTATAATGTGTCTCAAGTCTCCTATAATGTATAATGTATAATGTATATGAAGAAAGAGACAATTGTCACTTGTTTTAAAAGTGCACGACAATTTTCTTTGACCATCAAACAACTTTTCGAAGACATGATGCTTTTCAATATTGTTTTTTATAAACTAAAAATAATCGAGAGATTAGCCTCACCTATAATCTCAGTAACAATATGTACCACCCTCATCCACATCACAATTAAATCAAAAATCAAACCCAAGACCTAAACTAAAAGAAGTGGATGAGGTGACCCAAGAGATCTCCCCTAACACTATCATTGGTAGAGCACCACAATCATACGAACAAAGAAACATTGCCACTTATTTTATTAATATCTGACCAAGTGTCCAGATATTCA
>MU225013.1:1202375-1214842 GCA_018584345.1 Thuja plicata | reverse complement strand
CAAGGGTCATCGTAGCTGCATTACCTTCAGCAATGTCATTACCCACAATTGCACCCAATTCATTGAAGTATTGGAAGGGCTGCCTCTTATACACTTTGGCATTTTTGAACTCTCTTCTCTGCATGTTTGCATAAATAAATGGAT
Source organism: Thuja plicata (assembly GCA_018584345.1). Lineage (NCBI taxonomy): Eukaryota > Viridiplantae > Streptophyta > Pinopsida > Cupressales > Cupressaceae > Thuja > Thuja plicata. The sequence goes on along the minus strand of MU225013.1, from coordinate 1,214,698 downwards.
TAGGTTCTTTGTCTTTCATTATTAACTTTAAAAGAAGGCAATATTATTTCCATCAAAATAGTAGAGAGACCACCCTACCTTCAGAAGCTCATCCCACATGCTATCCTCAGCATCCATGCACTGAGTTGCCTTGTTCCAAGCGAAACCACTTGTATTTCTTAGCTCTTTCATCACTCTATATGCAAGCTTCTAGGTTTTCAACTTATTTTTTAAGTTGTCCTTTGATAGATTGAGGTTCATATCAGTGTTGAACCACCTCTCAATGGCGGACCACGCTTCTTTTTTGAAGCCTCCGTCACATTTTTTTCCTAGTTGTACTTGCTCGAGGAGAAAGTCTAGAAACTTGCGTTCCATTTCCTTTGTCCACAATATCTTCTTTGAGGAAGGAGATATTTGGCTCATGTTACCAATTTCATCCATGCTCATCACTAATTCTGTGTATGCCATGCTTTGTATACAAATTGTTGTTAATGGTATAAACATTGACCCATAAAAGACCAATACTTCTAGATAGAAACATAAGAAAAAGGAAACCATCATGTATATCAAAGTATCTTCATACATCAATTTACTCAAATAAAACACATTGACCCATAAAATTCCAATACCTCCAGATAGAAACAGAAGAAAAAGGAAACCATCATGTATATCAAAGTATCTTCATACATCAGTTTACTCAAATAAAACACATTGACCCATACAAGTCCAATACTTGCAGAGAAAAACATAAGAAAAAGGAAACCATCATGTAGTCTTGACTCATAAAAGAACAACTATTCTAAAGATTTGTACTCTTCCCACATTCTACTTGCTATATCATCTCAGAACTATGCTCACTATTCTCTATCACGCTGAGACAACCCATATGTCTCCAGCATTGGTACACCTATCCCATCACAATCATCTTCCTCTTTGGTGACAATTTTTGATGGAATGTCATCCTCTAACGTAATGTAGTTGTGTAGTTGCAACATGCTAATACAATATGTGCTTGTGTCATGATAGGATAAGATGTGGCATGCCTCAAGATTGGAAAACACTGCTTGAGAATACCAGATGCATGCTCTACTAAGTTTCTAAGAGAGGAGTGTTGATAGTTGAACAACTCTTATCAAGAGTTTATTGGATTCTCTCTTGAAAACTCCTTCAAGTGGTAGCATGTACACCAATAAGGAGAAAGAAATCCAGGTGCATTGGGATATCCAGCATCCACTAGAAAATATTTTCCTACATAAATAAAGTATATTATTAAAATATGAAACATTGATTGTACCCTTGAGTATATTAAACTATGATTTGGCTTACCGGGGGGAACAACAAGAGGATCTTCTCTTGACAGAGCTGAAGCTAGAACACGACTATCTGCAATAGACCCTTACAAACCATCAAGGCAGTATTGAAACTTATGATCAAAGGAACACACACCCATAACATTTTGCGACAGGTTGCCTTGTCTATCACGATATTTACCCTGCATGTCGACATCGACGGTGACTGGTATATGGGTTCCATCGATAGCTCCAACACAATCCTATATGATATGATACAATAATCAATTCTATGATCAACCAATAATATGATAAGGATAAAAATCCATACAATAAATTTGTAACAACACAAGAATTACCTTGAAGAATGGGTCAAAACGTTTGTTGCCACTAATTTCAGGAGGAGTGTTTGGACTAGGTGGTAGAAATAAATCCTTGTGGAGTCCTAAGATAGCCCTCAACACCTTTTGGAATTATCAGCTGATTGTCTCTCCTGAGTGCCCAAAGTTGTGGGCAATCTTGCGGTTCCTCAGATTGTGGCCAACGGTGTGGAGGAACATCACAAGTTGTTCTTCTAACGTCAAGTGTATCATATCTGTCAAGGTTCCTTTCAGCCTTAGGATAGTATCTAGACAAAAGAAGGCTCCCCTACTCATGTGAATCTGATCATGACAATCCACATCGTTGGAATGAATAACCATTCTATAAAAAGAATTTCCTTTTCTTTTTTGTTTACCCATTTGTGCACTGCCTTCTCGGACCACCACTACTGTGGCTACAACAACACAAGCAATAAGAGCTGTGAGAAGACAAGAATATGTGGTCTCCATAGCTACCATCCTAGAACGTCAATATTCTTAATAGGATCCATCAATGGCCTGAAATGTGGACAAACACAACGATTTGAGCGAGGAGATATTGGTAGCATTTTGTTGATGTTCTAGAAATTGAAAGTATTCTACAAATAAAAGTGATTTTAAGACATTTTAGAATTAATGTTCAACCTGTGATTCATCATATAAGCAATGTATCAAGATAGGAAGCAAATTGTTTGACAATGTTTGACAAAAAACACAAGAAAAAATGGATGAACTAATAGGTTTGGTTAGACCAGCCAATCTCTTCAAATTAAAATCATCAATTAAGTAACATACTGCAGTAGTTGACAGTGGAGTTTTTAAACTAATAGGTGCTAATTAGGTTTTGAACTAATAGGTGTTTTTGAACTATCCATGCTCTAGACCCAACAATCGCTATTTCAGGCATGTCATTCATTGCAAGGAATGCAGATCGGCACTGACAGGTTTTCAGAAATGGAAAAAACTTTCTTGGCTTTAGGGTGTTTGTCTTCTGGCATGGAAATTATGTTGTCCCTTACCAGATGGAGACTGTTGTTTCTTGTCTCTACCTTGTTATCTTCAGTTGGGTTTTATGTATGCTCTTGTGGGGTCAACTGGATCACCACAAACTTTGTAAGACAACATAGGACATAGTTAAGCAAGGGCACATGAACAACATCAGCAGAGATCTACTATGAAAATCAGTGGTGTAACATACAAGAATATTAGGGTCACATCAGCAACAAAGGACAAAATCACATTTTCATGCAGCCAAAGCAGATCTTGCAGTGGTATAACATTGGATAACATAGATTTGGTGCGACGCTTAGGGGTGCCATCCTCTTGTAATTCCCAAAATGCACAGGGTCACACCATTGGAAGTGTCATTCCTTCTAGTTGTTTGGGTAGAAATGCGAAATGATAATACAAGAACTATGAAGCTGCCTCTAATGCAGTAACCTGTTGCTTAAATCCTTCTAACTAAATGTAGCACTTAATAGCTTCTAACTGTTGATAGTAGTTATGAAGTTGAAACTGCACTGATTGAAAAGAAAGTACTTAAGGCATAGTCTATTGGTTGTTTTCTCAGTTCTCTTTTGAAAACTAAATGAAAATAGAAATGCTCTTAAATTTTTTAACTATATTTTGATCTTTGAGTACACTAATTGCCAGGCTGAATCTTAATTTGAAAACAAACAAATTCACTTACATTATTAAAAATTTATTTCCTTTCCTAGAAGGGAAGGCATGAAATATTCATGTTTGGGAAATAAACTTTTAATTTGGGAAAATCTATCGACTCAATTGGTCATAGAAATTTTTCGGATGAGAAATATTTTTGAAATATAAGATCATGGCATGATTGACGCGCAAGATTGATAGTGCTCCCATATTCTATTATAACAAACACACATTATTTATATTTAATGATTTCTATAATTACCAGTTATTAACTGCTCAACACATTTTACATAATGGAAATAACAATAATGTTTATCTATTTGATTTGATAATGTTATTAGCTTCAAAACATTATAACAGAACCGCTTGAAAACCCTTATTAGCTTCATCAGTCATGTCTGACAAGGACCAGGTATGAACTTAAACTGTGGATTTTTTCTAACAAGAAGCTTGAATACATTTGTTTTAATTCCACCTCATTCTTGTTTGGTGTTCTGTGAATGCCTCCAATTTACTCTTTTGGGTTTATAAACAATGTATTGTTTTGAATTTCCCTAAAAAGTCATTGGATGAATTTGTTCTTTTTTGTGTTTTATTTTAGGGGATTATGAGAAATGGGCAAGATGCAATGAAAACAAAACCCTAAAATCATTGATGTTGGGTTTCATGATTTAAAGCAAACAAAACCCTCCAGTGATCTTTGTGGGAGTTTTTCCTTCAAAACCAATTCTGTAGTGAAACGAGCCACAACAAGAGTGGCATCATCAACAAGAAGTAGATTAAAAGGGTTTTCTTTACCTAGAGTAAGCATTATAGAGTCATATTTCAAGTATCTATGAAAAGGGGGTCTCCTTCGAATGCCTCTATGTGACTCCATCGAAAGAATTACTTCTACTCAACAAAGGGTGATTGGGTGATTGTTTATATATAGTAGTACGAATGAAAATAACCAACTAAAAAAACTACATAGAAATCTCAACTGACGCATGTGCAACTATAAGATTTGATAAAAATCTGCCTTCATGCTTTGGTTTCTTATGAATGTATGTACCTTGTTTCAAAGCTCCCATTCTTTTGCATAGGTAGAGAGCGTAGATTTTTAAAACATAGCTACAGAAAACCAGAAATCATTGATTGCTTGAGAAAACATTATTCGCTCAATAGATTCATTACATTGTTCTTCAAAAGAGGAATTTCTTGGACTTTTCAGATTCAAGAATAGGGAATTTCTTGGATGATAGTCCCTAAATATAGATTGGAACTGGACTTCATGCATCTAGATTGCATTATTTATGGACGCTGAAGATGGACAAAACTAAAATAGAAACTGACTGTTAAAGCGGTGCATGACTGACCAAAATACGTCCCATGATTACTCAATTACTTGAACAAATCTGATTCTACTTACATTCCCACTTTTGAAACAACGATTTAATGTCTCTCCCTCTTCATCTTCCCTAGAGTCTTAAGCGCATGTTTTTCCCACATTCCAACATTTTGTTCACCAGATCTTTTTTACAATCAAAACTTTGTACATTCCTCTACGCCTATCCAATGTATAGAATACAAAAGAAATTCTATATGAATTCTTTTCGCAAAACTGGAAAACAAAGCTTATAAAAATATGAAGATTCGATAGATTACCCATTGTTTCCAGAGCATTGGACAACACATGAATCTGGCTAAGAAATATCATAAGCAGCTAAGCAAGTACGGGTGGGATCCAAAATGGAAAAAATAATAGACAAAAATAGAAGAACTTAACGACCAGATCCAAAGCATCTACTATTTTAAATCTGATAACGGTGGAAGACATAACCCAAAGTTGTATAAAAAAAGGATATTGTATCTATGAAAACATATTCTGGTTTGCATTAAAGAAACAAAATATTGTAAGTGCAGTTCCAATGGCAAGACGTGCAAAGTGAATACTATAAAGCCAAAACCCTACAAACCTGAACACATTTTATCATTTCCATACCTTTCAAATCTTCGTAAGCGTGCCACTACACAAAGAACGGTGGCAAGAAATGGAGGTGCAGTTGTTCGCACTATCTTTCGCAAACCCTATTCACATTCGCACTATCTGATCACAACATTCGCAAACCCTATTCACATTCGCACTGTGTTTGATCACAACATTTGCAAACCCCCAAATCAAAATGGGAAGATGACGGACCCGACTGAAAATTAAAATGGGGTTAAAAAAATTAAAATGGGAAGATGGCGGACCTGACGGAAAGATAAAATGGATTTAAATCCCTCAAAAACCTGATTTTAATTTCGAATTCCACCTATTTGGTGGGAAGATGGTGCCGCCCATTTTTGGGTCAAAATCGGGTTTCATCACCAAAATCAGAATTTAATTTTTTGCAACCAAACGGTGGATTTAAGGAATAAGTGGAAGTGACACACCCAATTTCGGTGTAATTTCTCCAAACAAATGGGGCCTTAGAGAAGATGCTCGTCATGGCCGAATATAGCTACCTCAAGATGAGTTTGCACATAGCGGAATAATTGACAAAGATACATTTCTAGGAAAGTCATTACCAAATGGAGGTCATTTATGAAGGATCAGATCAAAAGGATAGATGCATAAAAGGTGTCACTCAACTTAATCTTATAATGAATAGGCTTCCTATCTTATGATGAATAGGTTTCCTAAGGATTTAAGAGGAATTGTGTCTTTGATCTTATCAACCATCATCATACTCTATAAAGTCTTTATATATTGTTGTATCATTGGTGAATTGTAATATTTGATGTCATATGAGGGTCATCCACCTAAGTTTTCCAGCGTCTAGAGTGTAGGAGAGATGGGCGTAAACTCAATCTCATGTTTGTTGGCCAAATCCTCTTAGCATGAAAAGTGGAATATTTCTAGGATGTATTGTTCTATTAATTTCGGAACCAACAACTTGTTCAAAATATAAGAATAGAGCCATGTTACTAGATTTTGACAAAATGTCTGAATACATAAGTCCAAGGATTAGGAAAAAGATAAGGAAAAAACAATATTGATAGGTACTCTTAACATGTGACCTTCACACAAGAACACTAAGGGCGAGAACATTGTTAGATCACTTTACCTCCGAACCATGAAGCATATGTTTCCTCAAAATCCTTTGAATGAAGAATACCAAACCTTACACGAGGATGCCTAGGAATCTGAAACTGGGAAGAATGGTGGAATATTGTGTGTTATGATGTATCTAACATTCTAGGTGTGAAATGAAATGATAATGTATCAATATCATGATATAGTAGAGCGAAAGGAAAACAATCAAGTAGTAAATATTTTCTATTTTGATTAGGAAGATTTGGCCAAAGCATCTTTTTGGGCCAACTATTAGTAGGGAGATTTGAAGTAAAAATGTACCCTTCTTTGTTATTGCATACTCAACACTCAAGTAAAACAAAAAAACACATATACAAGAACACACTATGCATATCTACATAATAAATTTTCAAGATTTGAATACTAATTCAATCGCGATGATTCTAAAAAGATGTACATAACAATAAAATTATGAGTCAAAATTACATGTTAGCATGTGACAGAAAGATTAGTCAACATATCACTAATAAACTTGAGAAATCAAAGATAGATATGTCTGATCAATTCAACTATACAATTGATAATTAAGATTAACCTCATGCTTATAGGTATTATGGTATTAAAATAACCCTTTTTGGTAACTAAGCTTGTCAAAAACAATATCAACAAAACAATATCTTAAAATGACCAGAATGGAATTGGGAACATACTTAAAACCAATTTATCAGCATTTTCTATGTTTCACTAAACTATATTTTTGAAGGTCTTCAGAGCATTTTGGGGCCTACTATGGTGTGTCCTCCTAAATTTGGTTTGAGATTTATTGAAGACCTTTCCAATGGAGTAAACGGTTCGCGATTCGGAGCTAGGACTAGAAAGTTATGCCTTCTCCAAGTGGGCATAATTTTATATGTAGTTTTTATATATTTTTTAAAGTTTTTAATAGTTTATTTGAAATAAACATTATTAGGACTCTTCATTTTGTTTCCAAGAGGATCTAGTGACCCTTGGGATCCATCATCTTTGTATAAACTTCAATTTCGAATAGAATGGATCACTTTTTGGCTTTCTGTTGTTAATCTTTTGGTTTTATATATTGAACTTGACAATATCGCAAGTATCACACCAGGAATTGTAATCTGATTCATAATTCAGATCACAAAATTAAGAGTTTTCAAGGTGATAAAACGCCATAACTACATTATATAAAATATTGTTATTTCAACATAATAACCATTAAGAAATCAATGATTAATACGTAATATGAAGATGAATCACATGCTACATGTTTCCCTTCACAAGACTTGAAACACACAATCTTTAAGAAAATAATATGATATTATAACGATAACAAAAGAAAATTTATGATACATATTAAATGTCACTGCATAGAAAATAATATCAAATTAATACATCTATATGCACATGAATTCATTAATCTATATGCATATGGAATATATAGGATAAGATGGCTAATTATCTTGCATGTCCAAAATAATGAGATCCTATAAAATTAAATGCTTGCATGCAAGTAGGTAACCCTATGTGATTACATTTTAAGAATGCATTGTATTTTGACTAACTCGTCCCCTTGTTTCAAAGTGTATCTGCCTCGCTTAAGGTTTCCTCCACCAGCTATATTTGGCCTCTTGACTTATAGAATTTGTTACATGCCCACTATTTTGGCTATTTTAAACTCCTAGAAAATGCATCATGAAGACTTATTATGTAACTCTCATTGGTACACACTTCAAATTTTTCTCTTTAAATAATTTTAAAGAATTTGAATGAAAAGGAAGTTTGAACAAAATTAGAATCTTGATATACTTTCACATAATAAAATTACAGATAAATAAGTATAAAATAAATAAAGTATTAATTAATAGTATGTGAGAAAGGGGGTCGTGGCATCCTTTAAATCCCTAAATAACATGCATAATTCCAATGCATCAATCAAAGTCAAACTTACCATTTTACAAATGTAAAGTCATCAAATTTCATGTCTATAATGATTAATGCATATCATTTAACTAAGATACAATCTAATTTTTAATTTTGTAAACATTTTAAGATAAAGCAAGTACACTCATTCATGTAAGGACTAAAATGCTCCATATGATTTTAAATCCAAAAAAGATGTAAATTCGCAGGCAAGTCGCAAGTCGACAATAAGTTTGCAATTAAATTAAATCAAATATAAATGGTTTCCTCAAATAAAAGATATTACATCATAATCATAATCAATTTTGACCAACTTGTCGAACACGACAGCTAAAAGCTAATAAGATAATTCGACCAATTCATTGAATACATCAATCTACATCAAGGAGGAAATCGGTCAAAAAATAAGTTTGAATAACATAAGTACATGCAAATGTCATTACATTAGAACACTAAGTCGATTACAGTGAATCATAATGTATCAAACGAGAAGACCTTTCTGACAGGAACTCCAGACCCCTATTTCACACAAATACATGTTAAGGGCGAGAATATTGTAGGAGTGTGTTTCCACCCTACCATGAGGAAGTTACGCTTCCCTGGAATCTTTCTTGACATGAAAGATACTCAGCCCAGTTGAGGTAGCCTAACAAAGTAAATTTGACAAGAGTAATGGAAATGTGCAGATTAAACGCGTACTTCAAATGCTAACAAATGACATCATGATAATCATGCATAATTATGCAATAGAAAACAACTACTTTTTTGCATCATTATAAAACATCTCAAGTTCTCGGTTCTAACTCATGTAGAACAATCAAAGATAGCTCAAGAAATACAACCAAGAATCTAATTTTAGACTAGAGGGAACTATCAAACTCACAAATTATTATGAATGTTTATGTCCTTTGAATACATATATAAGAATACCAAAGAGTCAAAGCATTTCCGTAATAGAAAATTCAATGCATGACTAAGATAAATTAACCAATCATGTTCATAGGTATGTTAACAATTAAGCTTTGGATCAGCAATTTCTAATGAGCAATCAAAAGCATAATCTCTACATATAGATTTGGCTATAGAAACATCCATCTAAGTATTACCTTTCTGTTAAATAAGTTCACACACAGATTTCATTACAATTATAAAACTATACAAGATGTATAATCACAATGTTTCCCAGACATGTAAATTACTACCATATCCTATAAAAAGATGCACCAGTTTAGATGAACTAACTGAAGATCCACAAAGGTACATAGCAGTAATCAGAATATCAATCAAATATTTCCACTTGTCTACTTACCAAGTTTTGAATTTACCTTAGTCACACTTAATCTAGAAATATGTACCTATATCTACCATTCATGAGTCTTGTAAGAAACATAACATCCTATAAAAATAATAACTAAAATGGAAGAAAAGGTGTAAATGCAATGTGACATGAAACAAAGATTAGCAGCTAGAAAGACTTTAAGAGCAACACCAATAGGGACCTCACTTGGAAACACAATCTACTAGAAATATTTATTTTATAAATGTCATCTTAGGGTAAATGGGATTTATGTCATCACTAGACTTTGCCTTTGCAAACCATTCTATTCAGAGCAATTACAGACTTAAATAATAACTATCCCACAGATCTAGAGATGTGACTTTCTAGTTATTATGCCTATTCATTCCATTAAAAAAACTATTGTGCAAATAATTAAAATGGAGAGCTATAATCTGGAAGGCATATGAATCTTTATGCTACCTGAGTAATAAGAGACATGGTACCTAGACAACCAAGATATGGTCTAATAATAAGGCAATGCAATCACCCTGATGAGTTTGAAACTTTTTAACTACTATCCATAGAGATTCATCTTCTCACTTGTTTTGCAAAGACCTCATCAGCAAATAAAACAAATAACTTCATCTTTTCTACTTATTTTACAGATTCCATCAATAAGGGTGTCATTTTACTGTAATTTGATATTCAGGATTGAATGATTCTACGTAGGCAGCATTGGTTCAGTTCAATAATAAAAATCAACGAACAGTTTCCAGAAAAAAAAAATATGAGGGGGAGTATATAGACTTAAACCATAACCAAATAAAATTGATCCTTAGTAAACAACAATTGTCCATTCCAAAGCTTTCTCAGATGACAAAATATCAAATTTTGTTTCTATTAAGAATGTTGATATTATGGTTTCCTACTTAGAAATTTTGTGAATATTTCATTTGTTCCATATGAGTTTAAAACTTATTTTGTCATCAAAACTGTCCTAGACGACATGAGTGTAAAATAGGGAAGCATGAACAAGCCACATAAACTGTTTGGCAAAAACAAAACACAAAAGAGCAGAGCATAAATGAAATGGTTCTAAGCTGAGATAAAAAATAAACAAACTATTAATCTTGTTAAGAATTCCATTGATCCACCAAAACCAATATTTCAATATTTGAGAGATACTTGGTGATTTTGTAGTTCTTCTTTCACTTTATAAGCTCGATATATGCTCGGTTCCTCTCCTCCATCCCATCTCATTTTCTTTTCTCTCATTTGTTGGAGTGCATAATGGATTCCTAACATTTAGATGGAGGAATTCTAATGAATGATATCCCTTTGTAAATCTATCAGGTGCTCATATCCCTGCACACCTCCTTGCCAAGAGAGTAATAATGATACAACAGTTTACTCCCCTCCTAGCACTTAATGCCACTGCTTCCCTTTATGAAGGAAAACCATCCCCTCTTTTCTCCTTTTCCCCTAAAATTTAGTCTCCACTCCCAAAATCGTTTCCATATTAGAAAAATAAGTATGTATAAAATTTGAAAGAAAGGAAAATGTATGTACAAATAGTCAAGAACAATTAGGATTTTTTATTTTTTAACATTGTTTTTATTAAATAGTAGAGAACATATGTGTTAAAGGGTAGGGTTATGACAATTCATCAAAATAATCGTTTAACCATTCCTAAGTGATTGTGTGTGCATTTCATCACAACCATTTGGCTTCACAATGGTAGGGCCCCTCTTTCTACGATGTTCTCCTCTGTGGGATGAAGATAGCTTGTCTTATGCACTCACGGAAATGACATTAAATATTAGCTCATGTTAGTTACATAAAATTAAAATCAATTATTCCTCAAATATTTCATTGTCCATGATATAATTTTAACGTAAGACATTCAAGCTTATGATGATATAAGAGGAACCAACCTTTATTATATTTGATAGCAAATACAATAGTCATACTTGATCTTTTCACACCCTTACCATTCAATTATTTGACCTATTTGTTAAGCATTCCTCAATAATATTCTAGGCATTGCCTTTATATCTAAACACTCAAGTACACTATTTTTAGCTCATTCACAAAAACTAACAACTCATGGAAGGATCATTTTCATGTTCAATATTTTAATGCAAAAGTGACCATATGAAGATAATAATCATTCTACTAAAAATAGCATCAAGCTAAATCGTGACTTGATCATACAACAACCAAGGATGCATAAAGAATAAAGAATAAATTATCCATGGATGCCTTTTCAGATGTTATACTATAGGTGTGATCACAAATCATCAATGTATACTTATTGTATAATACAAAATGGTGAGCAATGCTAAGATGGAGATCACTCACCAAGGTTCTACGATATACATTAGGAATACAAATCCTGTTAAGGAAATTGGATCATAAGATATTAATATATAAATATAATATGGATAGTTGATATTCGCTGTACAATGCAATTGCCGTTGTGATTGATTGATTGTCCAACGAATATCAACTATATATATTAAGTTGAATCCTTATAACTATCAACAGTCACGTCCTTATATAAATGTCGACTATTTCATAACATGCGACATAATAACTATGGTCGCTGTTTTACATAAACTGTCGGCAATAATTAGTTATAATTGAATGGTCACGATATTTATCGTGACTGTTATACATGAACAGTCACGATAATACCGTGACTGTTTATGTATAACAATCACGATACTTATCGTGATTCATAGTATAAACAAGTT
>MU225013.1:1175251-1192208 GCA_018584345.1 Thuja plicata | reverse complement strand
GAATGGTCACGATATTTATCGTGACTGTTATACATGAACAGTCACGATAATACCGTGACTGTTTATGTATAACAATCATGATACTTATCGTGATTCATAGTATAAACAAGTTATAATCATTCCATTCAATTTAATATTATTTTATGATATATATATATATATAACATAATTAATGTTTGATATATTATATTAGTATATATTATATATTCAATTTAATATATGTTCTATATCTCATTATATATACATATATATATATATATATATATATATATATATATATAATAGTTTTACATCGTTTTAGTAAACACGAACGAACATATTTTAACAAATCCAACCCTTAAGTTCAAGTTTGATTAGCACAACCAAATGGATGAATGGTGCTAATGCATAGCTCAAACAAAAGGGGAATTTGGTATTCCTTTGAACGATATTGATTATGAGATTGATTAATTCTGGAAAATGACTAAAAATGAATGGTAAGATTGATTTAAGAAAGTAATTGCAAGATTTAAAAAGGATTTGTGTACCTTGAAATTAATTAGGAGAATGTGCACTTTGAAGCTGAATTTGATTGTCGTGGAAATGTCACAGACTGATATAACTCCAGATTTGGAAAGCAGAGACCCAAAAACTTCTATCCTAAAAATTTGAGCCTAAAAAGTATAGGTACAAGTCAAATTTGAGGGTAAAAGTGGTGTTGGAGCACCTAGGGGTTAGGATTGATCAACCCTTAGTTTTGGTTTGGAAGACCTTCTCAAGGTTTTGTGCTTAGTTAAGGTTGCTCTAAGGTTGTTTATTATAGTAGTGTAGAGGTGTGTTGCAATGTTGTGTTTTGTTGTGGTCAATGTATCAAAAGACCCTATTTGTGCTTTGTAAGCCAAAATGTGGCAAAATATGGGAAATGGTACCTAGAGTGCACAAAATTATTTAATTAAGTTGTATTTAGGTTTAGGAATGACTTAGAGGTCATTTGGAACCCATACATTGGGTAATGCAATGTAAGAGGAGACATGCAAAAACTTGTCGAGCAACTTTTGCAACTTTGAAAAGTTACTCAACAACATTTTGAGAAAAGTTAAAAAAGGCCCTAAAGTGGTTAGGGGACAGAATAGGTAGTTGCATCATGAGTGGGGGACATATTTAAGGACTTTTCAAGCATTGTACGAAGGTTGGTTGGGTTTTGACACAAATTTCAAGAAAGAAAAGCTGACAGTTTTCTATGACAACTGTATTTCTTGTATTTGTGTTGCAGCTAATTTTAATGGATTGAATCCACTAATATTTCAATGTAATTAGTGAGATTTTGGTATTTTTTAGCATTTTTTTAAATAGATTAGTGTCTTTATTTTTATTTTCATTTGTAATTTAATTATGTCCATGATTCTGAGTCTCTAGACTAGACAGGGTTTGTATAGTGAAATAGCTCCATTGTGAAGTTCTCACCGTGGCAAGAACTTGGCCCTTGGGGAAATGAAAATGGAGACATTGTACATAGTTTTTGTTTTTGGTAGGAAGTTGGAAGTTGTAGTAGTGTTTTTTAATCTCTTTCCCTAGGCGAGCTCCTTCATAGTCCGACTAGGAAACAACAATATCAGTGGTTGATAACTTGCAAGAGTGGATTGAATGAACCAATCCAAAGCCTTGGAGTTTCTAATAAGACCCTTACAGGGTTTGGGCCATGAGCTACAGGTGTCTTGAATCCAACTTATTGGATTTCCAATGCATTTAATCAAGTCTTGTTCTTTTCCTTACAATTTGACCCAGTTAGGGTTTGGTGGTGTACGGACGGTCTGAAGGACCAAGACTAGAAAAATCTTAAGCATTTTCCCAAAGGATATCTACATCACCAATTGGTTCAAAGGGTTGTGTGAAGGTTTTGTGAATGAAAGTCAAAACCCTACAAAATAGGGCTAATTGAGACCTACTAGGCTAGTAGCCCTTTAAAGTAGTAAGTTTGAACATCGATGGGAGAATGAACCAAGATCCTTGAATAGGATGAGTTTATGGATGAAAATACATTTTGAACATTCCCTAGACTCCTACAAGGTATGTGACAAAAGGTTGGTAAGGTGATGATTGAGCTTACTCTAGTGAGTTCAATTAGAAAGAATAGTAGATAAGCACTTAGAATTGATAGAGGGGTTCAAGAGAGGATAGGAGTTAAAATATCCTAAGTTAGTAGGGGTTCTAAGAGAGAAAGGGACCCTAAGAATTCCTTGAGGGACTAGAGTAGAACTAGGCTTACTTCTAAGGAGAAAGAGACTCCCTATCAAATTGGTATCATATCCCTAAAGATTTGGGCCAGTGTGAGTTGCATGTCAGACAGAGAATCAGTTGGGGAATCCAACATGGAGACTAATGTAGAGTTAGATAATAGATTTCTCAGAGAAAGGATACCCTAATTTGAACAAAAAAATGGGTGAAATAGAGGTTGAAACCGAAGAAGTTACTGGAAAGATAGATGAGAAAGAAGGAAAAGGTAAAGAAGTTATAGTAGAAGATGAGATCCCTAAGCCTGACCATGTCATACAAGAAGAACTTTTCCTTAAAGCCTTGAAAGCTATGAGTGGAAAATCCTTAGAAGGAATGCCTCTTTTAGTTGTAAGATGGAGCCTTAAATAACCATGGAGTGGATTGAAGGACTTGAAAACCACTTTGAATGTGATGGTGTGAGTGAGGCTCAATAGGTCAGGGTAGCTAAATCAAGATTGAGAGGAACTTCCTTAACTTGGTGTAAATTCATTCAAGTAGAGAGAGAGAAGGAAAGTAAGACTCCAATAGCTACATGGAAGGGAGTGGTGGAAAATATCAAGGAAGCCTATATGACAGAGGATTATGAAATCCAAATGCACAAAAAGAGACAAAATTTGAGACAAAGGGAACTTGATGTGAACACATACACTGAGGAATTCAAAAAGTTACGTCTGAGGTCTAAATTCCAAGAGGATGAAAGCATCAGGGTGGAAAGATATCTCAATGGTTTGAGATGGAACATTCAAGAATAAATAATCTTGCTAAGCCCCACAACAGTCCACAAGTGTTATAATATGGTACTTAAAGAGGAGGATAAGAGTAAAAAGAAACATGAATCAGGAAATAGAGGTAGGAGAAGAGGAAGAGATAACAAAGGCCATAGAGGTAGTTTTGGAGGCATAGGCATGGATCAAAGGAACTAAGGAGAGTCTAGAGTTGCAGAACAGATTGGTGAGACAAGTGGGAGAGGAAATTATAGCAGAGGAAGAGGCCCTAGTAGTAGCAACAGAAGAGGTAGATATGGAGGATCAGGTAGAGGGTATTATTTTTCCAATATGAAATGGTATCACTGCCATCAATTTGGACACCTGGCTTATAAATGCCCTAAAAAGAACTCTTATTCTCAAGGGGATAGGAGAGTCACTTATGTGCAAGAGGACACTGTAAGTGTCAAATATCCTGAGGTGAAATTGGATTCAGAGGTTGGAGAAAACTAAATGATAAGAATGATATTGATCAAAGAACCTGTCAGAGAGGAGCCAAAGAAAAGGAGGTCTCTATTCAAATTAAAATCCAAAATTTTGGGTAAAGTTTGTAGGGTCATTATAGACTCTAGTTCTACTAACAATATCATTTCAGAGGAAGCAACTAATAAGTTTAAATTTAATAGAATACCTCATAGTAGTCCATATAGAGTTACATGGTTAAATAAGAGGCAACATGTGCTGGTAATTGAACAAGCATGGGTGGAGTTTACAATTGGAGGTTATAAGGATGATATTTTATGTGATGTTTTAACCATGGATGCATGCAAACTACTATTGGGCAGACCGTGACAATTTGACAGAAAAGTCATACATGATGGTAAGAAGAATTTATATTCTTTTCAAAATAATGGTATTACCTACAAGATCCAATCTTTATTAGATGAAGAAGAAGGTAAGATTGTGGGTACCAATGTGTTATTGGTTAAAGGAAAAGAATTCTTGAAGACTCTTAAGGAGGAAGATGGATATAGATTTTTATTGGTGTGAAGTTTATAGAAGAAGCAAAGGCTAAGAAAGTAGATATACCTGTAGAAGTGCAGAACCTTTTGGGTAAGTTTAAAAACATCGTAAATGATGGGATTCCTTCTACTCTACCACCACAAAGGATAGTAAGCCATCTAGTTGACTTTGTTCTAGAAGTATCTTTTCCAAATAAGTCTCCTTACAAGATGACACCCCAACAACATGAGGAGATAGCTAGACAGGTACAGGAACTTCTTGAGAGTGGTCTAGAATCAGAAAAAGTATAAGCCCATGTGCAGTCCCAACAGTGCTAGCACCCAAGAAAGGGGGGACATGGAGACTATGCATGGATTCTAGAATCATAAATAGGATCACAATAAGATACACATTCCCTATTCTTAGGATAGAATATCTTATGGATTGTTTAGGGGGTTCCCAATACTTTTACAAAATAGACCTCAAGAGTGGTTACCACTAGATAAGGATAAAGGAGGGGGATGAGTGGAAAAATGCTTTCAAAACCACTGAAGGACTCTATGAATGGCTTGTCATGCCATTTGAACTCACCAATGCTCCCAGCACATTCATGAGGCTCATGAATGAAGTCCTCAAAGATTTTATTGGTAAATGTTTAGTTGTTTATCTAGATGATATATTGATTTTTGGTAAGACTAAGGAAGAGCATCTTATGCATGTTGAAATTCTATTAAAGAAGTTGCAAGATTAACAACTAACCATAAATTTGGAGAAAAGTGAATTCATGAAGTAGGAGCTTTCTTATCTTGGCTTTGTGGTATCCTAGGGAGATTTGAAGATGGATACATCAAAGGTTTCATCTATACTCAGTTGGCCTACTCCCAAAATAGTTAGTGAGGTGAGAAGCTTCCATGGATTGGCTCAATTCTATAGGAAGTTCATAAGGCATTTTAGTGCAATTTGTGCTCCAATGCTTGAGACTATTAAAGGGGGTCTTAAAAATAAGTTTAAATGGACAAGAGAAGAAGAAAGGGGTTTTGAGTTATTGAAGAAGGAGGTGGCCACACAACCTGTGTTGGTGCTACCAAGTTTTGATAAAAAAATTTACTTTGGAGTGTGATGCAAGCAATATTGGAGTGGGTGCAGTTTTGAGTCAGGAGAATAGACTAGTAGCATTCTTTAGTGAAAATCTCAATGAAGCTAAACAGAGATATTCATCTTATGACTTAGAAATTTATGCCTTGGTACTGTCACTTAGGAAATGGAGACACTACCTCCTACCCAAGGAATTTGTAGTATACACAAATAACCAAGCATTGAGTTCCATTAACTCTCAAGATAAGTTGAGTCACAGGCACATCAAATGGATGGAGTATCTGCAGTCCTACACGTTCAATATAAAGGTGCATAAAAAAGGAGAGTAGAATAAAGTGGCTGATGCTTTGAGTAAAAGGCTACTCACAGTCCAGGAAGTGCAAATGAAGAGTATTGGGGTAGAGAGTTTCAAAGACCTCTACAAAGAGGATGAAGATTTTGGAGAGGCTTACAAAGTATGTCGGGAGTTCAAAAACCATTTCCATAGTGAATATGTAGAATGGACTTTTGTTTAAGGTTGGTTAGTTATGTGTGCCAAAGGGGTCAATGTGAGAGAATTTGATGTAGGAGAAGCATAATGGAAGTCTAAAATTAATCCATAGATTGAACAAGACTCTAAAATTAATCCATAGGTTCTATTACTGGCCCAAGATGCACAAGGACATAAGGAGGTATGTGGAGCAGTGTACAATTTTCCAAAGAGACAAAGGAACATCCTCCAATGCTAGTTTAAGACACACACACACACACACACACACACACACACATATA
Source organism: Thuja plicata (assembly GCA_018584345.1). Lineage (NCBI taxonomy): Eukaryota > Viridiplantae > Streptophyta > Pinopsida > Cupressales > Cupressaceae > Thuja > Thuja plicata. Next base: position 1,186,383 of record MU225013.1, on the reverse strand, counting down.
TTTTAAATTTATTTATATGTTTGTGTGTGTTTGTGACATGATATGTGTGGCCTCCTAATCCAAGATAAGGAGATCCCAATTGATTAACCGAAAGGAGACGATCAATGCAAAAATGAATCAATTGGTTATGGATAAAGAGGGGAAGAGTGTCTGATTTCTTAATTATAAAGTAAAACAATAGATCTAAATAATTAAGATGAAATGAAATACTTATCTTGAAATGTAGCAGATCTGGAAATTAATGTTTTATGGTGTCTGTATCAGGTTTCTAAAAATTTTGCAACCGGATCTGGAACAGAAACACAAACGGAGAAAACCCAAAAATCTTTTTCATTTCTGTGCCAGGTTGACCTTGACGTAGATGTAGGTCGACCTTGACCCCTTTAGGTCAACCTTGACCTGCTTTTCTCTTACATAAATCTATTTTTGGATCCCAAAATTTGGCCAAAAAGGGTATCCAAATCTACTTTGTAATTCGTTGTCATGTACTTGCACCTGCAAGAAAATGGTTTTGTTTGTTGGGGGAGGGGTTTGCCTTAGTCAAACCCCGATTTAGGAATTAACCTTGAAATAAATAATTGAAATGGAGAATGCTTGCAATTAGTATAAGTAGATCTAACAATGAAGCTATGATATTCAAATAGATATGCAATTGTATTTCAAATGTAAACAAGTATGTTAATATAAAAGCTTAGATTCAACATTAAAAACCATAAATGTAAATCAAAACCTCCATGATTGTATGCTTGGAATCCACCTTGAAGGAATAATTAATTAATCTTCAGGATTCTCAAAGGATCTTGAAGGAAGATCACACCACCATGATGGATAGATCTAGGGTTTGAATGATGAATCTTGAATGCTTGAACCAAACCCTTCAAAGGCTTAAATGCTTGAATCCTTGATCTTCAATGGGGAACTTGAAATGCTTGAGGAGAAGACTTGAAAACCTTTATTGAACACTTGGAAGCTTAAGAGAATGTGGAACAATGGATGTTTGAAAGTAGACAATAATGTATTTGTCTCCAAGTAGATGATGATGATAAAAAATGAGAGGAGAAAGCTTCCTTATATACAAGTCTAGGGCACAAACTTCTAGAGAGGCTGACATAGGATAATTAAATTCTAATTAGGTCTATACCCCTAGAAGTGGACCTATATTAAATATCTTTTAAGAGTTGTTACTTCGGAACCCGAAATAGCCAACCCGGAAGCGAGAAAATAAACTTTTGAGTGTCCCCCCGCATCCGGAAATCTTTCCAATTGAAAAAGGAACTTGGGTCAAGGTCAAGGTCGACCCTAAACTAGGTCAGGTTTGAGGTTGACCTTGATCCAGCGAGTCAGGACCCCTGGAAAATATGCCAAGTGGGGTAAACAGTGCCCGGAGAGGCCCAATCAGGGTCCTAAACAGGCACAAAAGATGGAAAAGGGGAAAAAATGAGAGGACGAGATGATGATGGCCCAAAAAAACCCCTAAGGAGGGATAAATAGTCTTAACATGGAATTTATTCCATTTTAAGATGATACATTAAGCCCCCAATTTAGCGGGAGTATGGAAATCGAACATACTCACAGTATAGTTAGAAGAAAGACTCCAGTGGATCGCAACGAGGTAGAACATCACTTAGTCAAGGACATGAGCCCCCAGGCCAAGGATTCTAACTCAACATACATGCACATGGTTATGAAAACAAAGAGAAAACAACAAAGACAAATCCAAAAGACACAAAAAGAGGGGTTAGTACAAAAACAAACCCAAATCAACTAGCAAAGGAAACCTTACTAAGAAATGATTCCTATACTAATATAATATTTGGAAAGCTATCATAAAATCATAAATGGATTCATAAGAAAGACAAGAGAAACACTATAAATAACATATCTTCATGATCTAATCCTACTAGCATGAAAGCGAAAGAGAGAAAAGAGAGAGAGTGATTACCTAGCCCAGTAAGATGCCCATCTTACCGTGAATCACCAAGGAGGGAGAGCCCAATAGGTTCACCCATAAACTGTGCTTTGTAGTTGTAATGCATCTTCTAATGGCTTTTGGAATATCCATAGATCCACATTCTTGTATCACTATGGAATATAAAATGTGTCTCTTCAGGATTTAGAAACTTATGTGCGTTACCTTCCAAGGATTTAGCATATTTGAAATTGAAAATGTGTATCTCTTCAGGATTTAGCAACTTATGTGTGTTACCTTACAAGGATTTAGGAAAAATAAAAATTAAAATGTGTGTCTCTTCGGGATTTAGAAACTTATGTGTGTTACCTTTTAAGGATTTAGCAAAAATAAAAATGAAAATGCATGTCTCTTCAGGATTTAGCAATTTGTGTGCGTTACCTTTTGAGGATTTAGTATGTTTTAAAATGTAAACTATAGTATAAGGGAGACACTATATATTCCCCCCTCCTTATCATGGCTACCTAATAGATAGGATAAGGAAGAGAAGGAGGATACCTACTTCACAAAGTAAGGAGATATCATGTTAGCAACAATGTACATTATAGTCTTAGTGAAGAGTATTGACCCTTACACCCTTACATCTAAGAGCATAGATAATCGCGAAAAGGATATGTCACTTATGGAAAAAGGATCCTCAAAGAGGAAAATATCTTATCAACAAGACCCCCACCATAGAGGAGTGCTTAGGATAAAATATCATCTTTCAAAGAAAAGTAAAGAGGGATCAAAGACTCAATCATCAAGCCCCCTACGATTAAGAGGAAGAGGAATCTTGGAATGAAGGAAGAAAACTCTAAACCAAAGCAAAGGCAAGAGTTTATAAACAACATAATTTGCAAAATAAAGAAGAGGTGATTACCTAGGACAATCACCTCTCAAATAAGAGGGTATCCATAGCCAAAACATAAGTCTTTATAAGGAAATAATGTTGCAGAATAAACAAATGCCACTAAGCTAAGGAAAGTAGATCCTTAGACAGAGAGAAAGAAGGAGAACCTTTCCCCCCAGGGATGAAAGCAAGGGATATGCTTATCGAATCAAGATATGTTGAGACAAAGAGATATCTTTGAAAAACAAATGTCTTAGAAAAGATATCATGAATACTAGAAGAGAGCTATGGATGATTATGAGCAAAGGAAGTATGTACCATATCATAATACAAAACCAGGCACTTTCCCCTTTCTAATGTAATGACATAAAGAAATAATTTGGGATGTGATTTTTCCTATCTTGTTTAATCATCCTTGTGAACACACATTCTATATCCTTACCATTTTTAATCACCTTACAGGAAGAAATCCTTTGCAGAGAGTTCCAAATATGCTCTCAATGTTAGGAAAAGATTGAAATGAATGGGATATAATAAATATTAGAAGCGGAATATAGACAAGGCCAAGGCCATATCTAAGACTTCAAGTAATAAGAATAGGGTGAAGTTTTAGAACTATAGAAAAAAGGGACATGTGAAGAAAGAATGTAGAATAAAAAAGAAATAATAAGACTTTTTTTACAAACAAGTCCTTTAATTTAGGATATGAATTTTTTCTTTCTCCATGCAATATTATTCTCAGTGAACATAGGTTGATTGATTCAAGATACTCTTGTCATACATATGACACCTCATAAAGAGTGGTTTTCCACATATAAAGAATAAAATGGAGAAGTATGCCTTGGTGATAACAATTTAAATCCCTTTTTTGGATAAAGAAATTATAGTTGTGCATTGTTCATGAGAGGATAAATACCCTCCTATAGGTTTTACATATTCTTGGATTATCTATATAATTTTATTTTGATACCTAAGTTAAATTATCAATAAATACATGCAACTATTGGTGAGTGTGGTTGTATACTGGTAATAGGGAGTTTGGTGACAATGAGAGAGAGAAGGATGAGATTTTTTCTTAGGCTAGATACCATCACTATTTTGAATTTACAATTGTAACCAAGAAAATTGAAAAATGCATGTATTTTTAGGTACTATAGATTGGACCATACAAATGAGTTTGGTTTTAAAACTTTTAAATAAGAAGTTGTCAGATAAATTTTCTTGTTTTGATGGGTATTTCTATTTGTGTGAACATTATGTTCTTGGTAAATAAAAAAGAGCATATTTTCCTTTAGATGGTAATAAAGCTAAAATTCAATTAAAATTATTCATTTTCATGTATTTTCAATCATGTCCATGTTGAATCTATTTGAAAATCTAGATTTTTTTTCTTAATTGATGATGTTTCAAGATTTAACAAGATTTAATTTATGATACATAGATATTAATTTTCACGGAGTTAAAGAAATTAAAGGTTCTTTTGAAAATAAATCAAATCGTGATATAAAGTTTTGAGATATGACAATAAACAAGAATATTTTTCCTAAGAGTTTAATAAGTTTAGTAAGAATGAACTACACTCCTCGATAGAATGGGGTTACACTGTCCCCACTTGGGATCTACTTTTATTTAGTCCTAAAACAATAATTTCAACTTGAGGTGAAAACTACTATATATATATATATATATATATATATAAACTTACCAAATCTAACGATATATTATTCAACTTAAAACCCTAAGAATAATTCAAAAGATAGAACTTATCTTGCTTTACTACATCACTTCTCTTCTCCCATGTTAATTATTTCATTGTTCAATGATGAACCTTGATGGATAAACCTGATCCTTAGGGAGAGTTTTTAATTAGGTTCAAAGTTCATTAGGGAGGACCTCCTAGGGCTCTAGTTGCCTTATGACCATTCTAGAATGGTCCTCAAGCTATGTCACCATCTCACATTACAATTTTCTCTTCATAAGGCCTTATGGATATCCTTTATGTTAGAGATTATTCTTGTAGAACCTTTATTAAGCATCAGTGCTTGACTCTATGACTCCCAAGACTTTATTCAAACAAGAAAAAGCCTAATTGGTGAGGATTTGATCCTCCTTCTTCTTTGAGCTCCACAAACTCAGGCGGGTGTACCTTTTACAATTTACTGCTTCTCAGTAAATTTGATAGTGGATCAAGAATTTACATTGATTTTCTCTTGCCTTTTAGTGCAACAATTGATAACACATTCTACAAATGATAATAACCAATCTTATGCAAAGCTTTACAAGCAAAACTATGAACTTGACAAGAGAAAATACCAGTGAAATAAGGATTCTCATCCTTCTTATGTTCGAGTTCTAAACTCAGGCAGGCTGACCTAATGACTCACTCTTCAAGGAATCAGCAAAATTACTTGTATCCTTTAAATACAAATGATAAACATCTAGGCTCTTAAGAAAAAAATAAAAGGTTGTTTAGATTTTAAAAGTTGATGATGATAACTACCATTCAAATCCAGTCCAGTGCCTAATCCAGGGCAAAGAGTCAAATGAAACATATATTCACAGAAACATCTTAATGCAAACACACATAAAACTCAGATGAAATGCCTTACAAGCCATCTCATTTCCATATCCATGTATCAAATTCTTATACTAGTATTTAGCCCTTTGAAATTACTTTTCCCTTGAAATAAACTTAAAAACAATCCCATAGTCACCTTGTAACCAGTGTACATAAAATGCTTTACAGATTTAATACACAAGAACTAAAACACAAACATATGAAGACATCATAGATATGAAACAAAAACTTCCACTGTATTTTATTAAGATATCTATGTTCAATACATTAAGGATGACAAAAAGCTTAAAAATTTAAAACACAAGAACTCAAGCACAAACATATGAAGACATCGTAGATATGAAATAGGAACTTCCACTGTATTTTATTAATATATCTCTGTTCAATATATTCAGGATGACAAAAAGCTTAAAAATGGGACAAAATTCAAAAATCTGTCTCGCAGTTGTGAATTCACCATCTTTACAAAACATTACAACTTTCTATATATATTACACACTAGCCATCTTGGAATCCAGAAAAAGGTAGGATGCAACAAGATTCGGATGGCTAGGAGAAACGAAAAATATATGACTCATACAAGAGACAAACATACAAGAAAAGTGATAACCACTTTGTTACAAGATTTTTCAAATTATTTTGTCTTTTGACCGCTTGATCCTTGCAACTGCTTCAAAATTGTTCTGAGCTTGCCATGTGGAATTTGTTGCCTTGGTCTTTTGATGTAAAGATCTTTTGCATCCACTTGTCCACTTAAAATGTTGGGGGAATTTCTTTTTTTTTGAACATCACAAAATATCCTTTTATTCTTGGGTATCTCCATTAAATTTGTCCTTCCAGGATGTGAACACCTCATCATTCGGCCAAGGGAAGTTGATAACTTCATCTTTCTTGCTGCTCAGTTCATCCCACTTTGTCTTTATATGTTCAGCTTCCTTTTTCCAAAACCCAAAGTATGACCTGGCTTCTTCGACGGTTTCTACAGTTTGAACAAATAAGATTGTTCTTTCTAAGCTGATGATGTTGGTAGTTCTTATTGAAAATTCTTCACCCATCTCATTCATCTACCGGGCTTCCCTTTTTATCTTACCATTCTTTCTGAATAAGCTAGGGAATATCTCAAAATGGGTCTTTGAATATTATTTTCTTAATGTCTCAGCCTTTTTATGGATAACACTTCTCCTTATGTCCAAATCAATTAAATCCTTGAGACATTTATGAGTGGCAATTAATACAATATCAACATTGTCTTCCTTTTTAGATAAAGAATAAAAAGACTTCAAATATGCCTTTCTTCCTTTCCACCCTTGCATAATTTAATCCAACTTATCTTTGTCTTCTTTAAAAGAGTTCAATATGACCATAAATTTCTTCCCATGTAGGTGAATAGAGGTAGGATCCAAACTATCAACAAAATGCATATTGTGGCTCTTACTTTATCCTCGTATCTTCGCTGTACAAGTGTTTGTGCACTATGAAACTTTGCACTTTCTTCTTCCCAATTGTTTCTCACTCCTTCTAATCTAGTCTTTTTTGCTACCAATTTGTTTTTTTCATAATTCAATTCTACCTCTAAAATAGAACTAGATGGTATAGGGGAAGGAAGAAATTCAAAAATTGGACTGGAAGAAGATGGTTGATTTGGTTCTTGAGTAATCATCCTCTGTGGAGAGTTTTGGACTAATTGTTGTCCTCTTAACCTAGAAATTACTTTATCCTTCACCAAGGATTTCATTTTTTCATCATTATAGGCTTTGAGGACTATTTCCAACTTGATTCTCATGCTTTTATTTTCCTCTTCTTGCTTCTCTGCTACCTTCAAACTAAACTTTGTAGATTCCAATGTTATGCATGTTGCTTCCACCCCTGTGGTACCTGCAACTCTTCTCACTAGTAGGCTACCCGAATGCTCAGCCTGAATGTCTTCATTATTGTTCTTGTTTTCCCTTCTCTTCAGTGACCAAATTACCAATGCAACATGATCTTCACTAAATTTGACTCCTTTATGTGCTTGTTGAGCCTCTTCATCAGTAGTGTGCATGGTTGTTGTTTCTTTTCTGATATCATCAAAAACTATAGCATCATCTATGTCCCACTCTAGCAGAATAAGGACTCCTTCCTTCCTTACTAATTCTCTTCCCTCTTGAGGGGTAATCTTTTTGAACTTAGCTAACATTTCTTGTTTTATTTCATCCTCAATTTCATTCCTATCTCTATCAGGCTGGTTTTCTTGCCTTTTCTGACACTTTTCCTTGAATTCTCCATAATAATTGAATAAATTCCCTGGCCTTCACAAAGATGTCATCTGACATAAATTCATCACTATCTTGCTTTGTTATGGGGTCTAATTCATTCCCAGCAAATTCTGCAACTATTAAGTCCATCTTTACATGTTTGTGGGCCTCTAACATCCCCTCTTGCATTTCCTGAGGTGTCACAAAGACCCGCCATGCACTTCCCATCTATAGCAACTATTCAGCTGCTACTTGTTCATGCATTTGTAAAGGAGATTGGGAAGGGGAGTAAATATTCTCTAATTTTTTTCCTTCTTCCTTTGTTCTTTTCCTCTTAGGGGATGGCAATGATTGTGAATCTAGCCCTATTGGTCTTTTCCCTCTTGAGGTGGAATCTTCCTCTCCTCTTGGCAATGCCATGATGTATCATTTTTTGTATTGTCGGACATACTCTCCTAGTGGGATACTCCTAGCAGGCATAGATATGCTCAAAATTGCCTTGGTCTTTTTTGGTTTTGCCTTCATGACCACTTCCTTCTTCTGGTTCAGAGCTTGCATGATATCTTCAAACATTGTCGTCAATGTGTCTATTTTCTTTTCCCAAGGCATGTATTATTTTAAGGGATCATATCCTCTATCAAAATGATGAACAAAATCCAAGGTCTTCTTGTAAACCAACCACTTTTCCTTCTTGATTTCCTACTCCTGTGAATTAAATTCATTTATGATGATGTCCTCAAGAAAATTGAATTGGTGATCCAACGCCAAGCACCTTGTCCTCTTTCTAAACATGTCACTTATGAATCCCTTAGGGTCAACACATCTTGTCTTTGAGGTTGTCAAATGATAAGGCTCAAGATACTTCTGCAGATTTTTCCAACCTCCTTTTGTGACAACAAATTGGTGTACACTTGTAATAATAGGAAAAATGGTGCCCTTTCCTTTTCCTGTTGATGCCTCCTCTTACAGTCCACCAATCTTCCTGACTATCTATGCAATGCCCATTTTAAGAGGGACTTGATATGGGAGTATATTTGGGACACCTTTGAAACCATAGACTCTAAACACTGTTGAAACATGGTATAAAATGGCATCACCCTAATTATGCATAATCTTAACAGTTTAGGCATATTGCTTTGGCCTTAAAAGATTTAATAAGCCTTTGGGGATCCTAGGATTTTGTATGAATAGTAAGGCTTTGATCCTAGAAGCAAAACATCTATCACATGTGATGTAGTTGGCATCTTTCCTATCCCATGATAAATCTGCACTCCATAGTTGGATAGGCATCTCTTCATCATCCTTGACTTTCATCAACTCCATCTCCTTTTCAAAATAATCAGCGCCCTTTGACAAGAACATGTGCATCAACATTGAATACCAATCAAATGGTTTATTTACCTTTGCATTCTTGATTCATATTAGACCATGGTGAATCATATCAGCAACACAAGAAGCAAAGTCAAAAATAATGGCCATATCTGGATGGAGAATCTGCACCATCATGAGCATATAATGAATAGGCATTTCTGTTTCTTCGTCATCCCCAAAAATTTGACTTAGGGAAGTGTATAAACCTCTATCCTTTAGAGTGAAATAATCCAACTTGAATAGTTCTGGTGTACTAGTTCCTACTACAACCAAATCCCCTATCTTATTAAAGAATTCTTTCAGGGTCCACCTCTGAGATAGTTCCTTTGGGCCTTATATACCTCCTTAAATTGATCAAAATCAATTTTATCCATTTGAATAGTGGGATAATTTAGTTGGAAAACCTCTCTTAGTTCCTTAGTTGTGATGTTTATTAACACCTTTCCATCTATATCTCTTACCACTCGAGCCACACTATCATATTTATTTGCTATTTGGATTAACAAATCAATGTCCATGAAGACTCCTGGGACTAGCAATTTTCCCACATCAAACTGACATATGTTGCTATTAGGGTCAAATGCATTTCTTTGACTAAAAGCAACTTTAAACAGTGCTAAATCAGGCATGCTAATTTTCCCATCTATCCTTATCATACAAATCCTCTCCAATTTTTAAACGAGGGTGTTTTGGTACCATTTCTTTGATCTTGGTAGTTTCATTTGTTGATCTAACTAATTGTTGTAGAAGATCTTCACAGACATTCCTTTTCTGATAGTATGCTTTTCTTGTAAGTTCTCTTATGGGTGTCATTTATAACTTAGGGTTTATTACTCATAAATTATCATTTTCGTACACAAGTCCTACTTTCTTTATAATACCAAAACCCTACTGGAAATTAAATTTACAGTGCTTCAGAGTGGAGTAACAGAGTAACTTACCCGTCCTGCAAAAGCTGGAAAACAGACAGAAAACACTGCAATTTGGCTCTTCTTCGATCACTTCAAAAATTATGGCATTCTAAAACTCAAGTGGACAATCTTATAAGCAATCTCATTAGTACTTAGCATTTAATTTCCATTGAGACGGCCACACATTTTTCCATTACTTTTGCCTCATTTGAACTTTCGTGGCTCAACGGTTTAGACATTTTACTTTACCAGTTTAAAACACAACTGTCGATCTCAGCAACTTCATGTCAAATCCTGCAGCTAGCAACAGTTGACGAAGACTACCATTAACTTGGACACATGTCCATCAGGCACAATGCCTTTGTAAAGGAAGAAAATTTGGCTTTAATATTTGTTGATTATTTGTTTATTGATTAGGTTTGAGATGTGTTGTATTTCCTTAACCTTTACATTTAATTGTAATTTATGTATTATTGTAATGTGATTAAGCATATAGGGGGAAGGAAGATAAGATGTTCCTCTTTTATCCCCAAATGCACAAATGAAAGATCCAAGTTGATTAACCCAAAAGAAGGATCAATGCACAAATGAATCAACCATTTGGAAATGAGAAAAAAGAAGAAGATCTTAAATTATGTTTTATGATTAAGGAGGTATGATATATTGCAGTAATTGAAAAGGATGAGGATAAGTACCAACCTTAAAGAATTAGATATCTGAGGAATGTTGTTTTCTGTGATCTATACTCTATTTCTGGAAAATTTGAAGTATGACTCAGAAAAGAAATGCAGAGACGAACAAAACCCAGAAATATTTTTCCGATCTGAAACAGTCCTGTGAAAAAGGTCGACCTTCACCCACAAAAGTCACCGCTGACCTAATAATCTTGACCCTGACCTGTGCTGCCTTGATAGAAAATATGTTTTCAAATCCTGATAGTTCGCTGAAAAGGGTATCCAGATCTGAGTTCAAATCCACAATCCCAAACCTGTATCTGCAAGAAAAAGAGATTTGTTTGTTGGGGGCGAGAGGTGTTTGCCTTAGTCAAACCCCAATTTAGGAATTAACCTTGAAATCAATAATTGAAATAAGAATGCTAGCAAGTAGTATAATTGAATCTAACAATGAAGCTATGATATTCAATAGATATGTAATTGTAATTCAAATGTAGACAAATATGTAGATATGAAAACATGGACTTTAGAAACCATAAACCTCCATGATTTGTATGTTTGAA
>MU225013.1:1164261-1175201 GCA_018584345.1 Thuja plicata | reverse complement strand
ACTTTAGAAACCATAAACCTCCATGATTTGTATGTTTGAAATCCACCTTGAAGAGAGGATGAATGAGTCTTGAGGATGCACAAAGGATCTTGAAGGAAGATCACATCACCATGATGGCTAGATCTAGGGCTTGAATGATAAATCTTGAATGCTTGAACCAAATCCCTTCAAAGGCTTGAAAGCTTGAATCCTTGATCTTCAATGGAGGACTTGAACATCTTGAGAGCTTGAAAACATGTAGAACAGTGGATGCTTGGACTTTTTTCTTGCTTCATATGACTTATGATCGATGGTTAGAATTAATGCTTAGTGATTAAAAAATGATTCCTTTAAAATGGTAGGAGAAAGCTTCCTTTTATATGAAACTAGAGCACAATATTCCAAGGAGGCTGAAATAGGAGAATTAAATTCCAATTAAAGCCTATAAACAAGAAGAGGACCTATATTAAATATAATTTAGGAATCATCGCTTCAGAACCTGTCGACCCAGAAGCGGGAAAAATGAATTTTGGATGACCCCCGGCAGCCGACAGACTTCCAAATTTGAAAGGGGGACCTAGGTCAAGGTCAAGATTGACCTTGACCTAGATCAAGGTTGAGGTCAACCCTGACCTAGGTCAAGGTCAAGGTCAACCTTGACCCAGGGGGTCAGAACCCCTGGAAAATATGCCAGGTGGGATAGAAGGTGCCCGGAGAGGCCCAATCAGGGTCCTAAACAGGCACAGAAGTAGAGGATGATGCAGAAATGAGGGGATAGTATGATGATGGCCAAAAACATCCCCTAAGGAGGGATAAATGTTCTTATCATGGAAGTGCTTCCATTTTAAGATGATACATTAAACCCCCACTTTAGCGAAAGTATGGAAATTGAACATGCATTCAGTAAAGTTAGAAGAAAGACTATGGTGGATCGCAACAAGGTAGAACATCACTAGGTCAAGGAAATGAGCCCCTAGACCAAATATTCTAACTCAACATACATGCATAAAGATATGGAAGTAAAGAGAAATCAATCATAGGAAACATACATGACTATATAAGCAAGACAGGAACAACACTATAGATAACATAGCTTCATGATCTAATCCTACTAGCATGAAAGCAAAAAAGATAGAAAAGAGATAGTGATTACCTCACCTAGTAAGATTCCCACCTTACTATGAATCACAAAGGAGGGAGATCCCAACAGGTTCACCCATAAAATGTTCTTGTAATTGTAATGTGTCTTCTGACGGCTTTTGAAAATATCCATAGATCCACATTCTTGTATCACTATGAATATAAAATGTGTGTCTTTTCAGGATTTAGCAACTTATGTGTATTACCTTCTAAGGATTTAGCATATTGAAATTTTGAAAAGAGTGCATATCTCTTCAGGATTTAGCAACTTATGTGCGTTACCTTCCAAGGATTTAGCAAAAATAAAAGTGAAAATGTGTGTCCCTTCAGGATTTAGCAACTTATGTGCGTTACCTTCCGATGATTTAGCATGTTGAAAAATGTAAACTAATGTAAACTATAGTACAAGGGAGACCCTATATATGCCCTCATCCTTATCATGACTACCTACTAGGTAGGATAAGGAAGAGAAAGAGGATACCTACTTCACAAGGTAAGGAGATATCTAGCTTAACAACAATATACAATATATCCTTAGCAAAGAGTATTAACCCTTACCTCTAAGAGCATAGATAATCGTTAAATTGATATGTCACTTATGGAAAAAGGATCCTAAAAAAGGAAGATATCTTATCATCAAGACCCTCACCATAGAGGAATGCTTAGGATAAAATATCATCTTCTAAAGAAAAGAAGGACCAAAGATTTAATCATCAAGCCCCCTGTAATCAAGAGGAAGAGGAATCTTAGGATGAAGGAATTAAAATCTAACCCAAAGCAAGAGAAAGAGTTTATAAAGAACATAATTTTCAAAATAAAGAAGAGGTGATGACCTAGGAAAATCACCTCTTATATAAGAGAGTATCCATGGTTAAAAACATACATCTTTATAAGGAAATAATGTTATATGATAAACAAATGCCACTAAGCTAAGGAAAGTAAATCCTTAGATAGAGGAAGAAGGAAAATAATACATTGCCCCCCATTGATGAAAGCAAGGGATATATCAGATTATATCAAGAGATATTGTAACAAAGAGATATCTTTACAAAACAAATGTCCTAGAAAAGATATCATGGAAAAAAAAATATAGGGATAGAATATCGAAAGAATAACCAATTAAACTCAAAACAAAATATATGCTAAGAGTAAAATGGATCCTAGAAGACTGGAATAAAATACCTCTTTCCCCTCAATGAAGAGACAAGAGGAAAAATGTAATCTAACTTGTAGAAGAATGAGAGGAATGCCCTATATCAAAATTATGAAGAAATTGTAATACTACACGGGAATGAGATATAATTCCCAAAGCAACTCTTTCTCTAACATATAGCTTGAAATGCACACAATCAGAAAGTAAATGTTTATTACTATAATGAAAAGGACATTTATATTTAGAGAGAGCATTTTTCTGAATAGGTTTGAATATTTCTTTCTTGGAATTCATTAACTGGACATATACTTTCTTAGCCACATCTTGAGGAGTATCATGGTGATCTAAAGAAGGTGTTGGAAGAAGAACATGAAGAGGAGGACGAAGGTTAAGATCAAACACCCTGGTTGGAGGAAGTGGAAAACCTATACCATCCATATCTTATTTAGGAGATGAATGAATCAGTTTTTTAATGCCTTTTTCATTGATACCAAGCCCTAAACCTTTATAGCCTTGTTTATCCACCAAAGTATATCCGGTAGTGTACCTATCTTGCAAAGCTTCGATAGGAGGAGATTGATTATGGTGCTCATGAGAAAATGTTGTGTATGGTGGAATGATAGGATTAGAAGAGGTTTCCTTGTTTTTCCCTTTATCATCATCATGGATTGGATATGGAGGTGAAGGTAAATGAAAGAATTCTCGAACATCATTATCATGAATCCTAGCTTGAGCCTCATAATAAGTGTGGGAAGAACTAGGGATTGAAGGTGGAGAAATAGAAATAGGAATATTTGGAATTGCATTAGGATTGAAAGGATTAGGGTTAGGAAGATTAGGATCTAGATTAGGCATGATAGGAGTAGGAAGATTAGGAGGTGAGGTATCATCTACCCAATTCTTCACATAATCCAAAAGAGTAATAAGTCCACTACACAAATCATTAATAAAGGTTTTGAAAGTAGGGAGACTAGTATTGGTTAATCTTAAAATAGCATAAGAAAGTGAAACATGAAGATTAAAAAACATGATGAAATGGATGATACTCTCATAGACATAATAAGTACTATAAAGAGATGCTAAAAGAAGAAGAATAAGAAAAATAGCCATACGCCAAAAGATCTTCATAATGAATGAAATGCAAGAAGTGCTTTTGTATGAATATTTAGATTATATATATATATATATAGTATTTTAAGAGCATAAAAGAAAAATAATTGAATATGCAAGATCTAGTCTCTAAGAAAAAGAGACAAAGCGTCTAACACCAAAAAGAAAAAGTTGTCTATCGCAGGTTCACCAAAAATGTAAAGGAAGAAAATTTGGTTTTAATATTTGTTTATTGATTAGGTTTGAGACGTGTTGTATTTCCTTAACCTTTACATTTAATTGTAATTTATGTATTGTTGTAATTTTATTAAGCATATAGGGGGAAGGAAGATAAGATGTCCCTCTTTTATCCCCAAATGCACAAATGAAAGATCCAAGTTGATTAACCCAAAAGAAGGATCAATGCACAAATGAATCAACCATTTGGAAATGAGAGAAAAGAAGAAGATCTTAAATTATGTTTTATGATTAAGGAGATATGATATATTGCAGTAATTGAAAAGGATGAGAAGAAGTACCAACCTTAAAGAATTGCAGATCTGAAGAATGATGTTTTCTGAGGTTTGTACTCTATTTCTGGAAAATCTGAAGTATGACCCAGAACAGAAACGCAGAGATGAAAAAAACCCAAAAATATTTTTCCAATCTGACATGGTCCTGTGAAAAAGGTACACCTTGACCCACAAATGTCACCACTGACCCAATAATCTTGACCCTGACCTGTGCTGCCTCGATAGAAAATCTATTTGCAGATCCCGATAGTTCGCTGAAAAGGGTATCCAGGTCTGAGTTCAAATCCACAGTCCCGAACCTGTATCTGCAAGAAAAATAGATTTGTTTATTGCGGGGGAGAGGGGTTTGCCTTAGTCAAACCCCAACTTAGGAATTAACCTTGCAATCAATAATTGAAATAAGAATGCTAGAAAGTAGTAGAATTGAATCTAACAGAGAAGCTATGATATTCAATAGATATTTAATTGTAATTCAAATGTAGACAAATATGAAGATATGAAAACATGGACTTTAGAAACCATAAACCTCCATGATTTGTATGTTTGAAATCCACCTTGAAGAGAGGATGAATGAGTCTTGAGGATGCACAAAGGATCTTGAAGGAAGATCACATCACCATGATGGCTAGATCTAGAGCTTGAATGATAAATCTTGAATGCTTGAACCAAATCCCTTCAAAGGATTGAAAGCTTGAATCCTTGATCTTCAATGGATGCCTTGAACACCTTGAGAGCTTGAAAACATGTATAAAAATGGATGCTTGGACTTTTTTCTTGCTTCATATGACTTATGATTGATGGTTAGAATTAATGCTTAGTGATTAAAAAATGATTCTTTTAAAATGATAGGAGAAAGCTTCCTTTTATATGAAACTAGGGCACAATCTTCTAAGGAGGCCAACATAGGAGAATTAAATTCCAATTAAAGCCTATACCAAAGAAGAGGACCTATATTAAATATAATTTAGGAATCGTCACTTCAGAACCCGAAACAGCCGACTCGAAAGCAGGAAAAATGAATTTTCGATGACCCCCAGCAGCCAAAAGACTTCCAAATTTGAAAGGGGGACCCAGGTCAAGGTCGAGGTTTACCCTGACCTAGGGGGTCAAAACCCCTGGAAAATATGTTAGGTGGGATAGAAGGTGCCCGAAGAGGCCCAATCAGGGTCCTAAACAGGCACAGAAGTAGAGGATGATGTAGAAATGAGGGGACAGTATGATGGTGGTCAAAAATATCCCCTAAGGAGGGATAAACATTCTTATCATGGAAGTGCTTCCATTTTAAGATGATACAACCTTGAACATTAGATTACGATCATCTTTTCCCTGAGGCTTTGTGCTAACTGTCGGATTAAGATCTACTTACAGTGCCTTTACCTTTCTTTAAAAACTAGGGCCCATGATCTCAGAGATGAGACGTGTCACCTGGGTGCAATGCCTTGATGGTTAATCTTTCTGCATCCCCGCTATGAATCTTCATGTTGATCGTTAGATCCTTTTAAAACTAAAAACCTTTTACCCTCCTTTATTTCTGGTCAGGTCCCATCATCTGTCCACGTGTTGTGTTGGCGCGATGCCTTAATTGAACACTAGATCGTGATCATATTTTCTTAGAGGCTTTACGTCATCTGTTAGATCAAAACCCACTTGACTTCACATTAACTTTACCCTCAGCTTCGTAGCTGCAGGCCCCACAAACTTATCAAGATACATGGTAGCTAGGCGTAATGCCTCAAAGGCTATCTTCCTTGCATCTTGTAGGTAAGGCTTTGCGCCCACCGTCAGATTTGATTTAACTTGACCATAGATTACTTAACCACCACTTTACTAACCGCAGCTATAGTCTCCCAGATAGGACATGTGTCATCTAGGCGTAATTCCTTAATAATTAATCTCCTTACATCTCTGGTCTGAGGCAATATGTCAGCCACACGATCAAATTTAACATGACTTCTTTTTACCTTACTCTTAATACTGAGCCGGACCCACTTTGGGACACGTGGCGCAAGGGCACAATGCCTTAAAGGTTAATAAACTTCATCTTCATAATCAAGGCTTTACGTTGGCCGTAGATTTTCCTTAACTTGACTACCTTTTAACTTCAATTATAGCCTGGTAATATTGGTCCCATTGACCTCCACATGGCACTTCATTAATGGCTCTAATAAATCCCCGTTGTCCTCTGACCTGTGATGATGGTTGAACACATGTCTCATAGGCGCAATGCCTTGAACACTAATCTACCCGCATCCTATTTTTGAGGCTTCAAATTGCAAATTGCATCACTGGATGAACTTCAAATTGCATCACCATTGGATGAACTTCAAATTGCACACTAATCTACGCACCATTGGATGAACTTAAAATTGCATCACTTTTAATTTCTCCTTCATCATTGAGCAGGGCCCACCATGTGTCATGTTCCATACAGGTGCAATTCCTTGAAGGTTATTATCACCGCATCTTGATATTAAGGCACAATGCTAACTGTCGGATCAAATAAAACTTGCATGCACTTTATGATAGGCTTTAAACATATTTCGGTCCCACCAGGTACACATGGCCTTCAGGCGCGATGACTTGATCGGTAAATACCTTTATCTCAAGCATTAAGGCTTTGCGCCAACCATTGATCCTTTCTTAAGTTAACCTATCTTTAACACTATACCTTTATGCAGACCCGGTCCCGTCATCCACCACGTGTCAGCTAAGCATGTTGCCTTGATGATTAAAAGACTTCATCTTGGGCTTTAAGAGATAGCACCCACCATTAGATTAAATCAACTTGCACTACAGATGCAAAAGGTAATAAAGTTTATGAGAGGCTCAGGACTTAGGAAATATTAAAAGAAACCTGCCCGGCGTAGGAAACATGAAACCTAATAGTTTAAGTATTAAAGTGGCCCCATTCAGACATAACAAATACAACACATGGGTCAATAAGTCTTAAGTGAAGCAAAAAGTAACTTTGGAATAGAATAAGTCTTGAGGGTTTAGGGTTTTCATGGAAATTGATTGAATCAAGACTTAGAGTTTTACCACCAAGGCCTAAGTAATAAACATCTAGGGTTTATGGGATACATAACCTCTTCAAAACATAATTGCCTTCAGATGCAGACATTTTTTCAAAAATTTGCAAACATGCTTGAAACTAACATAAGTTAAGGCGCATAAAATTGGCAACAGAACCCAAAATCTTACACAACTCAGAAAACCAAATGTAGTCCCAACACTTTACTTGGTATATTCATCCTTATAATCCTTGGGAGATACTTTATATTTTCTCAAGCCTTATGGATATCCTATGCATTGGTGTATCCATCTTTATGATCCTTGGGAGAGACTTTATCTCTTCCCATGCCTTATAGATACCCACACTAGGTGTATCCATCCTCACATATGCAAATGTTCTTAACTCTAATAGTATATGCTAACCTTCAAAGATGTATAATCTCCGCCTTAATTCCTTTCTAGGAATTTCAACATTCACCGAGAATGTCATTGTGATCTTTTCATCTGATTCACTAAAAGTGAATCAAATTGCATTTGTTAGACATGAATACATTGATATAATTGTTGATGATTATTATAATTAGACACACACACACATATGGACATATGTAAATATATATGTGTGTGTGTGTGTGGATATATATACACACACACACATATCAAATGTTTATAAATATATTAAGTCATTATATATGTATATTATATAAATATATATTGATTTCATTCTTATTAACGAATATATCTATATAGATACATACATATATATATATACATACATACATACATACAAGATCATAAAATATTATATATCCTTAATATAATATTTTGTGTTACTCAGTGTTAATTCCTTGGCAACCTTCGTTTCTTTTCTCCTCTTCCATCTGAAGTATATATTTCATATATTTTGATCCCTCCATGATCTTTTTTCCAATCTCTATTTATATTTGTCAATCATCAAAAGACGTATTTTCACAACTGAATAACCTTCTCCAAAAACACGCTTTATTCTCTCTAATAATCGCACCTTTAGAAGAGTATTCTCTATAATAAAAATATCTCATAACTATGAGTTAAAGCAC
The DNA here is from genome assembly GCA_018584345.1 of Thuja plicata. Taxonomy (NCBI): domain Eukaryota; kingdom Viridiplantae; phylum Streptophyta; class Pinopsida; order Cupressales; family Cupressaceae; genus Thuja; species Thuja plicata. The sequence continues at coordinate 1,167,216 of MU225013.1, read as the reverse complement.
ACCTCTATAAAATGTTATTGATGTGGTTTCAATGAACCAATCGTTGTCTTTTAAGCTGTAATTAATCACTAAATTATATAAGGTCATCACTGCTTATAGTTCTTCCTTGATAATCGTTGTTTATATGTCAAGTACTACTTTTTTGTGTTCCCTATTTTTATAGAAATGTTTTTATTAATGTCCACATCATGCCCTTTTTATATCCCATGTTTGAGATGAAAAGTCACGTATGACCCATGCCTTCTCTTAATTGCATCCTTTAAGAAGATCCCATGTTTTAGAGATAATCGTTTGTCATGGTTTGATGAATATTGGATTTGTTTGACAGAGTATTTTCTCTAAGGGCCTGTTTGGTGCCAAGCATTAACCTGGAATAAGCATTAGTTAATGCTACGATAATTTAATTCTTTGTTTTTGGCATTTTTTGAATTCTCAAATTAGAAAACTAATCCCCATTTTGGGGCCAATGCTTGCATTAGTTAATTCTAAAAAAAAGCTGGAATTCATTTCTTATTCGAGAATAAGTTATTTATGGATTCAAATTATTATTTTATTATTATTATTTTTTTTAATCTTTTTTTTTTAATGTGGGTATGTATATATATACACATATGTGTATATATAACACATGTGTATATATACACACACATGTGTGTGTATACACACATGTTTATATATATGTATGTATATATACACACATGTGTGTGCATATACACACATGTGTATATACACATGTGTATATATATGTGTGTGTATATATACACATATGTATATACATGTGTGTATATACACACATATGTATACATATGTGTGTATACATGTGTGTATATACACACATGTGTATATACACATGTGTGTATATATACACATGTATACACACATGTGTATATACATGTGTGTGTGTATATGTGTATGTGTATATATGTGTGTATATGTGTATGTGTATATATGTACACAAGTTAAAAATACATATTATTCAAATTAATTAAAAAAATAAAAAATAATCCTTATTCCAATTCTACAATATGGGATCCAAACGGAGAATAGCTTATTCCAGCTTTCATTTTTAGAATTAATTAATCTGAGAATAGGTCCTTATTCTGGAATAGGCCTATTCTGGATAAATTAATGTCATGCACCAAACGGGCCCTAATTGATTTATCTTAAGACTTATACAAACTGTGTTATCGGGCTCTAACATTTACCAATAAATCCCAATACCATAAATTAATATTTGTGAAGTAATTGTATCTTTGTATTTACTCTCGTCCTGTAATAATCACTGGTATAGAGTTATCACCAAAGCCAAGGAATAAATTAGCCACAATAGTGTTGTTTGATTTGTGATATATCACACTATAACAAAGTCCCTCAGATTATAGAGTCGTTAATCGTTGAATATGGAAGTCATGTGTAGAGGTATTTTGTCGATCAAATTTACTTTAGGCCCCGTTTGTTTGGCGGAATTACACCGGAATTGGGTGCACCACTTCCACTTTTTGCTCAAATACATTGTTTGGTTGACATAAATTAAATTTTGGTTATAAAGATGAAACCTGATTTTGACCCAAAAATGGGCGGCACCATCTTCCCACCAAATAGGTTGAATTTGAAATTAAAATCAGGTTTTGGAGGATTTAACTCCATTTTATCTTTCCGTCGAGTCTGCCATCTTCCTATTTTGTTGTTTTTAACCCCGCCGCCATCTTCCTGGTTTGCAAATGTTTATTTTTTTTAACCCCACCATCGTCTTCCTGGTTTGCAAATGTGAAGAAGCGATCGGGGGTTTGCGATTGTCTGTGTTTTTATTTGTTGCAGAGGGTTTGCGATTGTCTGTGTTTTTTGTGTTGCAGAGGGTTTGCGAATGTGATTGGGAAAGAATGTTGGGAATGGAAATGGGAATGGCATGAAGGAGCAGCATATGTTTCCGATGCAGATTTGAGTGGTTTCAAGTTTGAGTGGACTTTTTTTGGTACCACTTTCTGAGACTCCAACAAACATTGGAAAGGTATGGAAATGCCGCTTTCGTCGATTGCACTGTTCTCTAATATTGCTTTATCAATTGAGACCCTTGTCGTTCTATTTGATACAATACGACCATGGCTCTTGAAAATTTACCTCTATTATTGTTGGTTGCAGTTTTTCACTGGTATATCATGAATGCTTATTATGTACCCACCCCAAAACCCTAACCATACAGACATCTTCATTAATTCACACAAAAAGTTAACCATGAGTAAACATTTTACAGATCTTAATAATGAGTAACCATGGATGTCTTGAAGTATTTTTTAAAACTTCACTATCTTCATGATAGCATTCTGTGTTATTCTTGTATCCAAAAAGCTAAACTCTGCTACATTCTTAGCACCTCCAAGGTCTAACAATATATCCTAGGGAATAATATTTCTTTTTGTGATCTGGATTTATCTATCCTTGATATAGCACATTTGTTTTCCCTAATTTGAATCAGTACAATATTATCTTTCACTATAGATATGCTCCATTTTATACACTACCTACATTGATTTACATGTATAATTTCTGCTTCATTTCGTTGTATCTGATGTTGTGTTATGCACTGGCTAATCTGAAGCATGATGAAGTTTACTGTCGTTGTTCTATTTTCTCATGGGGAAATTGACATATTAAATACAACTTCCTCTTCTACTGACTGTTGTTCCCACACACACACAACAAATGTTATTCCCAATGAACCGTGGTATCCTATTCATGTATATATTACGAGTTTCATGTTTGAAGTTGTATCCTAACACTATACCATGCGCTAACACTATACCATGCCGGTGTGGTGCTTTTAACAATTTTACTTGGATCAAGAAGTGAACTATGGACTCATTATATTTCAAAAGTAGCCATATGTCATGTAAAATGCTTTGATCTTCTCTAGATGATCTTCAGAAATATGAGATGTAATCTAAAATATTCTTCATA
>MU225013.1:1072987-1125019 GCA_018584345.1 Thuja plicata | reverse complement strand
TTGCAGTAGATTAGATAAATGAATGGTTAAGTATATACAAGTGCAGAAATGATTTAAAGTTTTAAGAGTTACTGATTCACCCCTCCCCTCTCAGTAACTTGGTTAGTCTTGATTATTTCCAACATAAGAGACTTTCTGATTTAATGGTTAAACTAAAATAGTATATGATCTATTCATAAATACAACTTAATCTTGCAGATCTTCAGATCTATTGTAAGCTCATAATACCTTTCTGGTCAATGTTTCTCTTCTCTTCCTTTGCTCCACTTCTTTCTGCTCAGTGAATGTTGTTTCTTCTTTGTTGCTCGGTGTCTGTAGAAAACTTTAGCTCTGTTCTTCAGCTTGTATGATCAGGTATGTATGAAGACTTCTTTCTTCACCATAATTCTCTTTAGCATCCTCTTATTCTTTCCCCAATTTGTTATGAATTAGCTTGTCTCTTTTATAGACATGATTTTACCATTTCTATGTCCTTGTCTTTCTTGTTCTTAACGTGATCCAAAAATCTCACCATTCTTTCTTTAAAGCTTGCTTTAGTTTTATCCTGTAGATTTCTTCTTGACAACTGGAATAAAACTAGCTTTAAATCTCTAGCTTATCTTTAGCTATTAACTGGTCGATGAAAAAAATGTAATCAAACAGTTAACTCTATAATTAGCTCCTTCCAGCTAAGTCTTTTGTCAAATCTGAACTTTAGTTCTAGTTGGTGTTTAACTCCTTGTTTGCTCGGTCTTGACTTCAATTGTCCTCGGGCATCTCTGTCTGTCAAGGTTGTCTGTCCGTCGGGCAACATTGTGATTTTTAGTTATGCTCGGGTATCACTTTGGTTCTACTCAGTAATGCTTGCTCAGGTATCTTTCTTGGTTTACACTGTGAGTCTTCTTGGGGTTCTCTATCCGTTGGTGTGCACCGTCTATCAATGTTTGTTATCACTTGGTGTATACTAAACTTTTATGCATTAGTGATAACATAACCTTTATTTCTTTGGTTCTTTGAAGTCTTTGAGAATATGAATATGACCAATCAGAATATATCAAGTTGACATAAATAAAAATACAATACATTAGCTGATTTAATGTCTTGTATTTACTTCCTGCATCTTGGTGATCATCAACTTTGTCATCTTCAAACATTCAATCAGTTATAGTTCATCAATTTCTCCCTTTGGCATTGATGGCAACATACTACATAATACTAATACAATATGAAATATATCATTTGTAGTTCATCAATCTCTACCAAATTTATTGTTCTATAACCAATACAAATGTTTGACTTTCAGTAAGCTCTTCTAGCTTAGATTTGATTCTTGCATAGTACTTTTCTTCATTCTTCATTCCCTTTACTGGATAGATGTAGCAACTTCTGATTATGTCTCTCTCTTTGTTGTAGAGTCTTCTCTCCCTTAGATGGATGTTTCTTTGAATCTTTCTTTGATGTTTTTCTCTCCCTTTGACTGTTCATCTCCTTGATGGATAGTTCTTTTCCCTTTGACAACAATATGTTTCATTGAATACTTCTCTCCCTTTGTATGTTTTCTCTCCCTCGTGATTTTCTTTACTTTGATGGATATTTCATATGGATATATTCTCTCCCTTAATTCATCTCTCCCTTTTACAACAATGCCAAAGTCTTTTCTCTTTTATTTAATATATTCCTTGAATTTCCTTTCCATCAACAACTTTGACCTTTGTAGTATCCAACAACATCTCTGGTGTTTGGTGTAGATAAGTACATTTTTGTGTGCTGATATGTGTTTTCAGTCCATCTCTTTGCTTGCATAAACATGAATGATCTTCTAATTATGTGTAGGCTGATGTAGCCTCCTAGTCAGCTTAGTGACCAGTAGACAAGGGTTGGACCCCTAGTCTCTTCCTCAGGTACTCAAATGTATCTTTAGGCAATGGCTTTGTGAATATGTCTACTAATTATTCCTTGGATTGAACATATTCCAGTATCACCTCTTTCTCTTGCACTGGTTCTCTTAAGTAATGATACTTGATAGCAATATGCTTTGTCTTAGCATGCATGACAGGGCTCTTTGAAATGTTAATTGCACTTGTATTATCACAATAGAGAATTATTGGTTCAATAATTTTCATATTCATACCTTCCAATAATTGCTTGATCCATGCAATATTAGAGAAATTTGCAGCAACAATGATATATTCTGCTTCTGCAGTAGATTGTGAGATGCATCCTTGCTTCTTGTTGATCCATGTGACAAGTCTGTCACCCATAAAGAATGCTCCTCCTGTTGTGCTCTTTCTGTCACCTAATTTTCCATCCCAATCAATATCTATATAGACTTGAAGCTCAAATTTTCCTTCTCTTTTATACCATAATCCATAGTCCTCGGTATACTTTAGATATCTCATAATTCTTTTGACAACAGTCATGTGTGATTCCTTGGGATTAGCAGAGAACCTTGCAACTATTCCAACTGCATGTGTTATATCAGGTCTAGTATGAACAACATACATTAGCTTTCCAATCATAGGTCTATATAGGTTTTGATTTACCTCACTTTACTTGTCTTCCTTTTTTAGCTTGCATCTGGTTTCCATCAGGGAAAATTTTAGTGGCGAATATTCACCATTTGGTGAATCTCTCATGTCCGTGACCTGAGATTTGGTGAATATAATGTGTAAATTAGGTTGTCCATGTCACCCACACTTTATAAATATTGGGTCAAATGCCCAGGCCCATCGCCTATTGGTTTATGTATTTGTATCCTTTTCTATCACAATATCGCCAATCAAATTAATTGTTGGACACTATAAATTGAAACCTTTCGCCTACAATTTCCAAAGCTTGTCGTAATTGACAACCATATTTGCCAATATGTGGTCGATATTTAAGGTTAGGGTACAGGTTACATAACATGTGTCTCTATTTTGGAGACTTTCAATGAAACTTTATGACTTTGAAAACTTTGTCCCGAAATAGATTTGATGTGTGTCTCTATTTCTGAGAATTTTGGGGGAATCTTTGTGTCTTTTTAAACCTTGGCCCGAAATAGAATTCCTACCATCCATCTGGGATCATCCAATGGTTATAAAAATTAGGGTTGGTTCCTGTTAAAAGATATTAAATTAACTCACAAAACCTTAATAATGGTTTCTCGGTATGTGTGCCTATCACAGCAATTTTTTTCAATAATGAAAGATTCACCAAGATTTTATATAATTTTCATATAATTGAAAAAAAATGGCAGTACAAATAATATTTATTCCGTTCAAATTAAAAAAAATTCCAAAAATATTAAATCCCCCCCCCCAAATAATGGAGGATTCACCAGTATTTTACACCTTTTCCCAGAAGGGGGTTTCTTAAAGTTTTCTCTGGTTGCCATAGGTGTTCCAAATAGTTTAAAATCTTCCATCTTGAATATCTCCAGCACTTCCTTGATGTATTTGGATTGTGTGATGTGGATGCCTGCATCCTGTTGAAGAATTTGTAGACCAAGAAAGAATTTGATCTCCCCAAACATTGACATCTCAAACTCTTTTCTCATTTCATTAGAAAATGATTTACATAACATATCATTACCTCCAAATATGATATCATCAACAAATATTTTAGCAATCAAAATGTTATCATCACTATCTTCTTTTAAATACAGATTATTGTTTTCACTTGTTCTTACAAATTCAATACTTATGAGATAAGAGTGAAGTCTTTCATACCATGCTCTCAGTGCTTGTTTCAATCCATACAAGGCTTTGTGTAGTCTACAAACCATGTTTCTCTTGTTAGTATCAACAAACCCTTTTGGTTGTTTAATGTATACCTCTTCTTCTAGTATTCCATTTAGGAATGCAGATTTGACATCCATTTGGTATACCTTGAATACTTTGTAGGAATCATAAGCAAGTAGAATTCTTACTCCTTCTAGTCTAGCAATGGGTGCAAATGTTTCTCCATAGTCAACACCTTCTTCCTGTGCATATCCTTTGCATACTAATCTTGTTTTGTTCCTTGTGACTTCTCCATTCTCATTCAGCTTGTTTCTTAATATCCATTTGGTACCAATGAAATTTTTGTCATCTAGTCTTGGTACTAATGTCCATGTTTTGTTCTTCTCAATATATTATATCTCTTCATTCATAGCACTGACCCATTCTTCATTTTCAAGTGCATAATTAACAGATTTAGGCTCAAAATCACAAATTAAACATCTAGTGTTTAGTGACTTCTTGTTCTCATTCCAACTTTTTTGTCTGCTATGACCTAGTTCTATGGATGGTGTCTTCTGATATACTTGGAAAGTATTGGTTCAATTTTTGTTCATCATTCTGATCATCATCTTGACCTTTATTTTAATCTTCATCACTCGGTATATCATTATGAGCAATTTCCTTATTTTTGGTGTTTGCATCCTGATGCTCGGGTGCATTTTTTGTCTCTCGGTAGCGATACACTATTGCTTGGGCAGAGTGTCAGGTTCTTCACTGTAGACAAACTTGTTGTAGTCTTTTGGCTCCTTTCTGCTTTCCTCATCATTTTTCTCAGCAAATTCATCTACTTTGACATTTGCACTTTCACTGATTTTGTTAGAGGATTTGTTAAGACATTTATAAGCCTTGCTCTTGGTAGAATACCCTAGAAATATTCCTTCTTCACCTTTGGATTCAATCTTTCCATTTCTATCATCTTTCAAAAATAACATTGACTACCAAAAATTCTGAAGTAACTTACATTGGGTGTGTATCCATACCATAGCTCATAAGGTGTCTTATTGGTGTCTTTCTTCAATTGAACTTTGTTCAATGTGTAGATAGCAGTACTAACAGCTTCTCTCCAGAATATTTGTGTGATGCCTTTCTCAATCATCAGTATTCTGGCACAATCAACAATTGATCTATTCCTTCTCTCAGCAATCCCATTTTGTTGTGGTGTTCTCGGTGCAGAAACTTGCCTTTGAATTCCATGCTCATTACAAAAGTTAGTGAATTCATCATAAGTAAATTCTCCTCCTCTATTTGAACTTAGACATTTTAGTTCCTTTCCACTTTGTTTTTCCACTATAGATTTATACCATTTAAACATTTTGAATGCCTCTGATTTCTCTTTTAAGAACATAACAATCATCATTCTAGAATAACCATCAACAAAGAGAATGAAGTATCTATCACCATAGAAGCTCTTTGTTCTCATTGGTCCACACAGGTCAGTATGGACTAATTCTATAATAGCATTAGATGTGTAAGTTTTGCTCTTGAAACTAGACTTTGTCATTTTACCTTTTTGACAATTCTTGCACATGACATGGTCGGGTTTTGACATGCTCGGTAAGCCTCTTAATTTCCTTTTATTTTTTATCCTAATCATGTTTTCAAAATTCACATGACATAACCTCTTATGCCACAACCATATGTCTTCATTTCTAGCCATTAAACAAGTGGTGCTAATATCATCAAGATAGAATAGGTTACCTTTTGTCTATTCACCATTTTCGATCAACCTTCCTTATTCATTAAATATCTTTGCCTTTTTGTTCTCAAATGCAACTCGGTGACCTATGTTATTCAGTTGTTAAACACTCAATAGATTATAGTTAATTCCTTCCACCCAATATGATTTTCACATATGATCAGATTATTCAACATTATGGTTCCTTCACCTTCAACCGAACAAGGTGAGTCATTACCCATTCTTACTGATCCACCATTATAATATTCAAAAGTCTCAAAATTTTCCCTATCTCCAGTCATGTGGTGAGTACAACCACTATCAATAATCCATACATAATTTTTACTAACCTTAGAAATGAGTGTAGTCTCAACATACCTTTCTTATTCGTCTGAATCATCCTTCACAGCAACAAATACCACCTCAATATATTCATCAGATTCGGTGTCAGTATTTCCATCTTTGTTCTCAGCTAGGTAACAATATTTCTTCCCTTTGTCCTTGTATTCTTGGTTATCTCTTCTTTTAGATTTTCGGTTGCTTCGGTAATCTCGATCATCACCTCTGTCAAAATTATTTTCATAAGTTTTGTCATTACTTCTGGTATCTTTTCTTTTGTTAGGACATCTAGCAGCAAAGTGTCTAATCTCTTTACAATTGAAACATACAAGTGGTAGTTTTCCTTTGTATCTACATTTTCCTCTCTACAATCTTGTATCCATTAGTGCTTCAATCTCATCAAGTTCTTGGTCATCACTATCACTTTCACTATCATTTCTCATAGTGTGTTTATGACTTGATTGTTTATTTTCAATGAAGATTTGAATGCAGACTTAATAGTTGGTAAGACATTGTTGTCAAATTTATTCATCTCAAATGAAATAATTCTACTAATCAGACTATCTAGAGTAACATTGTTATTTGCTACTGCTCTCATTTCTTGTATAACAGCTACTCTAATAGCATAAACAGGCAATAAGGCTATGAGAATTTTACTTACCACTCTTTCTTTTTCAAGTACACCTCCTACTTCTCAGATAACATTTACAACCTCTTTGATTCTGCTACTGTACTGAGTGATGTTTTCTCCTTCTTTCATTCTTAGGTCATCAAACTTTCCTCTTAGGCTTTCTGCTTTAGCCCTTAGCACATTTGTATATCCTCTATGTACTAGCTTCAATTTTTCCTACATTTGCTTTGTAGTGGTGCATGATTTGACATCTTCAAATTTAGCATCGGAGAGTGAGGAAGCAAGTTCTATCATCATAGAATTGTGTTCATGCTTTTCTCTCAATTGATCAAGTGTATGAGGTCCAGTAGGTAACACATATTTAGTATCCAAGTATTGAGTAACATTATTTCCAATACCTGATGGGTGGAGTCTTATCCTACTTTTACATGATGCAAAGTTGTCCTTGTTCAACTTAGGCACATCCCTCTTTCTCATCTTGTGATCTTTAGCTTAGGTCTTGAAACCTTCCTTCTAAGCACACAAAGCTCTAATACCAATTTTTAGAATAACTGAGAGGAGGGTGAATTAGTGGCCTCAAAAATTAATCCAATAAACCAACCAAAACTTTATATCTTCAATATAAAACCTCTAGTTATCTTTAGTCTTAGAAGATGTATCCTTTTAAACAATCTTATCAAATAACTACTGCTTGGAGTTCAATATTTATCTTTATTCTTAAGCTTTACCGAATATCAGTCTTAGCCTTTACCGAAATACAGTAAATAACTTAGTGTTTATCGATCAATCATGTTTTAGTAATGTGTAAATAAAAACATCAAAGCAATGAACCATATAGACATTTGACACATGGATTTTTAACGTGGAAACCCTGTTAAAGGAAAAACCACTTGGGACCGATAACCCAAAAATTTCACTCTTCTAAAGTGAGCTTGCGGTGAAGAGCCAACCCTGTTGAAGGTCACAAACACACTGTTAAGTGTGACCTTGTTAGAGGATTTATCACTAATAGTTAATCACTTGACCTCTGCATTCACTATTCTTGTCAACATGAAAAACCTTTTGATACTCCTTGGGATGTATCTCAATATATAAAGAATGGTTAAATCCTGCTCGGTTAAGAGACTTTCTGATCCAATGGTTAAACTAAAATAGTATATGATCTGTTCATAAATACAACTTAATTTTGCAGATGTTCAGATCTATTGTAAGCTCATAATACCTTTTTTTATCAATGTTTCTCTTTTGTTCCTTTTCTCCACTTCTTTCTGCTCGGTGAATGTTATTTCTTCTATGTTGGTCAGTGTCTGCAGAAAACTTTAGCTCTATTCTTCAACTTGTATGATCAGGTTTGTATGAAGACTTCTTTTTTCACCAGAATTCTCTTCAGCATCCTCTTATTCTTTCCCCCATTTGTTATGAATTAGCTTGTCTCTTTTATAGACATGATTTCACCATTTATATGTCCTTGTCTTTCTTGTTCTTGATGTGATCCGTAAATCTTTCCATTCTTTCTTTAAAGCTTGCTTTAGTTTTATCTCGTAGATTTCTTCTTGACAACTGGAATAAAACTAGCTTTAAATATTTAGCTTATATTTAGCTATTAACTAGTCGATGAAAATGTTGTAATCAAATAGTTAACTCTATAATTAGCTCATGCCAGCTAAGTCTTTTGTTGTTTCTGAACTTCAGTTATGGTCGGTGTTTAACTCCTTGTTTGCTCGATCTTGACTTCAATTGTCCTCGGGCATCTTTGTCTGTCAAGGTTGTCTATCCGTCGGGCAACAATGTGACTTTCAGTTATGCTTGGGTATCGCTTTGGTTATGCTTGATAATGCTTTCTCAGGTATCTTTCTCAGTTTACACTGTGACTCTTCTCGAGGTTCTCTATCCGTCAGTGTGCACTGTTCGTCGATGTTTGTTTTCACTTGGTGTATACAGAAATTTTATACATTACTGATAACATAACCTTTATTTCTTTGGTTCTTTGAATTCTTTGACAATATGAATATGACCAATCATAGTATAACAAGTTGACATCAATGATAATACAATACATTAACTGATTTAATGTCTTGCTTTTACTTCCTGCATCTCACTGATCATCAACTTTGTCGTCTTCAAAAATTCAATCAGTTATATTTCATCAGTGAAATGTCATGTGGCTACCTCAGCCTGCACGCAAGGAAAAACTCCTATGCGCACCTCAGTCATTTTGCATGTCTCAGTTAGCACACTGAAATGACAAATTTCGCTTATCTTCGACCATCATATTCGAACACGTGGTGAGGTAATTCCAAATGGGATCAACTTTTGATTTTGGGTTTCCAACTAGGCTAGATAGGGTGGTGAAAAAAATTGGTGTGGGGTCCACGTGGACCCCCGAAGTTAGGGTGTACACGTTTTGGCTCCTCTCCCTTGCCAATTATTTCTTAATGAAATGGTGAATGTAATACTGCCTAGGATTGGTTAAAGACCTCGTGGTGAGTTTGGCATCCATAAGCTGCCATAAAATAAGTGTTAAACATAGATAATTTTAGTTTTAAACATTTATATATGTAAATGCATAATACAACTTTGTCTTTGGTGTCTTTACATCCTCAATTCCTCTAGGCCTCTAGGCATTTGTTTATGACTTGTATCTTTGCCAATAACTAGCATACCTATATTTTGGAAAAAATAAAGTAAACTAAGTGAAGAGATATCAAATTTGATAATATTTAATATTCATAAATAATAATAAATTATCAAATTTACTATTACAAATAGTTAAGAAAAATATAAAATGCATAAATAATATAATCAATTTCTATGTATCTTAACATTTTAATGGAAACATCTATCACTATGTCAGACATCACAAGATATCATTAACATTTTAAGATGCACAAGAAATTGCTACCCCTCATACATTATAAATACATTGCAATGAATGTATGTTTGGTGCGTCTAAGAAGCTCAATAACCATTATGATGTACAAGTTAATCCTTTTTAAGTAACCTTTGTATAAACATAAAATTAATAAGTAAAATAATATAAATAAATAAAAATATGAATATTTTATACATTACTTTTTCTAAATATAAATAAGCATTTCATATAATGAATAAGAAAATTAATATGAATAAATAAAGATATAATAATTTTTTATATAATTTTTATTTTATTTTATCATTTCTTGTGTTTCACTATCAAATTAATTTGGAGATTACACATCTTAATCACAAAATATTAAATTATACTCACATGCATTTCAATTTATATTTCAACTTCAATTACATAGAATATTTTTAAATATCATTTTTTTTGCAAGAGTAGAAAGATCTAGAAGAAAAGAAAATTGATCTAAGAAAGGAAAAAAATAACTAAGTGAGAAGCCAATTATTATTGAAGCTCCCATCCCTCATTTCTCATTTCTACTTACACAATTCATCTTACAAGTTTTTTGTCTATGCAACTTCTCTTAGCACAAAACATTGATCACTTGAGAGATTAATTCTATTTTATTTGCTTCACATAAATGTTTGTCATTTCCTCAAATCAATCATGTTTTCTTCTTAAGATCAAATCCTATTTTATATGCCTCACAAAATTGTGCAACATATCTATTTTTTCCCATTTTGTAAAATTTTCATGTCATTTATAAAGACCATATAATATGGATTTTCAACTATCAAATAAATAATTGTTAGTATTTGTATTTATTTTTTAATTATATTTAAATCCTCCTTTATCTCTTGTAAAAATATAATTGCATTTTTTTCAACTATCATATAAATAATTATGAGTAGTAGTTCGTTTGAAATCTTAAAAAGATTTTTCATGCAAATCCTATGGCTGCACAAAATATGGGAAAACTCATACTCTATAGCTATAGGTCTTACTACTGCTCTATTTTTGTGTCTTCCTCGCAATGCTTGTATATCTAGTTGGTGAGGATATAATAGATATAGTATGTTGTTGAAGATATAAAAAAAATTTGCAAAATACTATAATATGACAAAAACAAAAACATGTGAATCTGTAATATCTTGTTGATCAACATATAATGCATCTATTATGTTGTACATAAAGAAAGTTACCATTTCTCAGAGGGCTTAGATCCACTTTGTTCAAGTAAGATAAGAAACTTGTGCTTTTATTTTATGACATGAAAATCCAGTAGCCTATGTTATCAAAAAGCAAATTCTCAATCCACAATACCTTTTTAGCATTAATTATTCATTTATCAGCTATGTCTTATGCTTCCATTTCCTCTTGGAAATGACGAGCATGCACTCTTTGGTTCTTAGCATATCCATCCACTTCATCTTCCTAATCAACAAAATACTGAAATTACTCTCACAACTCTGGAGATAATAAATATGCGAGAAATGTGCACAAATATTCAGATAATATTTCACTGGAAATCCTCTTTAATCATATTTCCATCTATAAATTGTAAACCCTTTCTAATTACACAAAAATACATTTCTATTTACAGAAACACTTTGCAACTTGATACATATGAGACTACATGTCCTTGGTTTCAAAATGTTCAAAACATAAAGGTAATCTACTTCATTTTTTCACAAACTCAATCTCACTCAATTAAAATCAAATCATTAATCAAATAATAAATTATCTCTAGGGATTTCTCCATATATCCTTGGGAAATTTGTGGCTCCTTAATAGTTGCATATTTGCAGCTATTTTTCTCCTACTTTCGATGAAGATCTTCTCTGCTTTTGATTCTTTACTCCAAAGCTTGCAAAGTGTTTAATTATTTGCTTCTTCTTATGATTCTTTGCTTCAATGCCTGCAAATACTTTTCTTTCCAGCTAACACTTCATTTTCTTCCTCGTCCTGGAAGCAACTATGATCCTCTATAAGAGTCTCTTCCTCTAGCTATAATAATGAAATCTATCTCTGCATTAATCCTCTACGATGTAACTGTTTGCTTCCTCTTTTATTAAGGTGTGACTCTTCAAATTCATTTGTAACCGTCGATCATAGCAAACAATTATTTTTTATGTAACAAGTGGAACTAAAAATTACTTTCAAGATTATGAAATTATATTTTTATTAAGTGTATTATAGTCTTAACTCATAAGACATGCAATTGACTGTCAAGTTTATTCAAAAAACAAAATTTTTTACAACCAAATTGTTGTCACTGTAAAAAGTCTCTCAGCTTAACAATAGCTTCAACCATCTTTATGTCCTTGACCTTTGTTACGATTTTTCCTTCAATTTAATTAGATCGTCATGATGGCAATCAGAACAATAATCCCTTTTCATTACTTTGAAATCAATGATAACTTTAATTTTGTAATGTCCCACTTTTATCTATCCCATCAAATCCATTCTCTTATCACTCGATGATTCTTCATTTATATTAGTAAGTGTAGACACCCTAAAATGGACATACTTGCGATCTTACATTAAAAACACTAATTTTCATCTATTAATTAATGGATTTTTTATCATTAATTAATCATCCATTTTCTTCTAATTTCATTCCCCAAATCATCTAATCAAATCCCCAAAATTAATTAAATAATTTATTTTATTTTATTAATTAACCTTAATTGATTAATCTCCATTAATTAATTAAATTCAATTTCCTAAAGTTTAAATTCAAATATTTAAACTTATCAATTAATTCTTCTAATTAAATTAATTTCATTTCATTTAATAATTCAATTCTAAACCAAAAAGAATTCAATTATCTCACATGTTGAATACTTTAATTACAAAAAATGAATTAAATATTCAATTAAATCCTTTCTTTAGTTCAAAAAAGAGAACTCTTATTCAGATCTCCGATTGCATGAATTACTCCACCTACCTCTTCAATTCGATAAAAAGGTAACTCCAAATTACCTCTTCAGTTCAAAAGGTAACTCATAATCAGTTGTTTAGTTAACCAAACTTTATCTCCTCCCTCCCAGTTGAAGACGTGGAGTTTGTTGATGGCTTCTCGAGTTCCCTTTGATCTCAACTGTTCATCCTCTTATCTCTGGGATTGATCTCAACCGTTCATATCATTTTCATATTCTATATAATGAACCCTTCATAACCATTTGAAGGATCTAGGATTTCAAACTTACGTGTGCCATTACTCTGTCATATTGGTTCAAGCATCAAGCCTTCTTTCAATCAAAGTATTCAATATCATATTCTCGACGCTCCCAAGTCATAGATGTTGCCCACACCAATACTGAGCACCACACAAACAACGTTTCAAAAGGAGTAGAGAGAGAGACAACAAAAGATTCAAGATGTGTTGGTTTGCATTCGTTTGTATTCCTCCTTTATTGCTTGTCATTTTATTGTTTGTTAGTTTAGTTTGTAGTAGTAATTGATTGATTTCCCCCATTGCAAATTGGTTCTACTAATCCTCTCGTTAACTCCAGATTATGGAAGACAAGATTGAGCCTATGACATTTTGGTCAACCCGACATGAATCAAATAGCCCAAATATCACTTGCAGACGACAGAAAGGACTTTTTGGCCTCGGTCGTATGGCTACAGAATTTTTTTTTAATATTTTTTCTCGATATCCTTGTAATTTTGCAATCGTTGGTATTTTACCGAAGTTAACGAAAATCTGCCGCAATCAATTGGTTTAATGCTGCAATCAATTTAAGGGTTTTGCAATTCTTTTTTGTCATTATTCAAATCTTTGTTTTCTTGCTCCGTGTCATAATTGACCAATCTGTACCGCAATTGATTCTAGTTTACCACAATCAAGCATAGTTTACCACAATCAACTGATTCGTACTGCAATTGACAATATCTTTCCGCAACTGAAAGTGCTTTACCGCAATCGATGACATCTTGCCGCATCTGACAAAAATTTGTCACAATTGTCAGATAATTACCACAATCGACAAAATTTTTGCTTATTTGATCCAAATTCACTATTTATGTTAAAATTTGATTTTTTTCTCGATTTCTATGCATGATTAACCAATGACTAATGGCCAAGAGGGTAATCAAAAGCATCTTGGGTGCTAGATCACTAAGAGCTTCCATAAGAAGGACCACTAACTACCACATGCAACAAAGAGCCATCTTGGTCATCGCAGCAGAGGATCAATGTGAAGCCTACAATAGATATCTTGATTCTATCAAACATTTCCAACTAAGTACAAGGTCACAATTAGTCTTAACGGTCTTATCAATTCTGGAGTTGTTGGATATTATTCAATTCTTAATTAGACAATTTTGATACTAAACACTTTTTTGACAGCTTGTGGCGAGGAAATAGTTAAGAAAGAAAACATAAAATTTATGCATTTGTGTTTTAGTGCTTAAAATGAATATTGCATGCAAACGTGTTGAAGCTCACACTTCCAAATTGGTGCTTAAAATTGACTTGGTAGTTAAGAATTGAACAAAGGCAAACAATCTTTCAAATTTAGTGCATTAAAATTGAACAAGCAAATCATCATCTCCTTTGGGCTTAAAATTAAACATTCGTGCTTGTATGGGTGATTATCTTAGTTCACACTTCAAATTTTGGGGTTTAATCGATTAACCTTGTGTCTTGAGTCATTGGTGCGCTTGCACAAAATCTGTTAGGTTAAAAACCTTTATACTTTCTAGAAAGGCATGTATGGGGAATGCGCTTCTTCCTTAGAGAATGAACTTAAATTGGTAATCCTTCCGATCGGTATATAAACAAGACATGAACCAAATTTTTGTTTTATATCTAGCCAAGCTCGAGCAAGGTGTGTTGATGATAGCTTGGATCGGGTGAATATCCCTAATTCGCCAACATGGTCAACTAGGCTCTTAAGTGAGTCACATGTGTACAAACTGATTGGATAGATGCCACGGACCCTACTACAACCTTGTTAAAATAGAGGCCAACCCGATTCACCCCCAAACAAATACTTTATTATAGTGCAAGGGGTTGCATAATTTCCCCCCAAGATTCCCAACATATGTGTTCCAGGGTATTATGTTAGTGAAAGAGATCTTCACTAGCACGGTAACAATATCTGGCAATGACAAAAACACGGGTGCCTACATCGTGGGCCTTCGTGTTCTATTAGTGTGACACTTGTTGTGTGAGCTAACAAACATTCAAGCATTGGGCCTATAACATTGTATTTGAAGCCAATTTTTGACCTAGATTAATCTGTTTGTCCTTGTCTCAAGACCCATGCTAGATTACAAAACACATTTTCTATCGTGCTTGTTCTTTGATCAGTTTCCAAAAATGCAAAACCAACATCAAAAAACTGTCAAAACGAGTCCAATGTGTTCAAATCTAAGTTGTCAACATCAAAACTATTCAACAATCAGAAACCTTAGAAATCAATTTTACCAGACAGATAAGCCAATTTGAGATCTTTTTCAGACTGTCTCCTCTTTATCGCAATTGCCTGCATCTTGCCGCAATTGACAGAATTATATCACAATCGACCCATTTATTGTCGTAATGGAACCTTTAATTGCGGCAATCGGTGATTGATTACCGCAATTTACCTATCATTTTACTGCAATCGGTGGAAGTTTTTTGCACTTTGGCAGGAACTCTGAACAACTTGTTTTTACCTAAAAACATTGGAAAGATTCCCCATTTTGTGTAAAAGATCAGTGTCTATCGCATAAAAATACGAAGAACATTGTGTGAATCTCTAAACTCTAAAGATCATCCATTCTTTAAAAGGATGATTATTGTCTAGAAATTGTTAGTTCAAAAGTTTAGACTTGATTATCTTGATCCCGTTATCTCAAAATCATCAATCTCTATCAACGACTTTGTCCAAGGCAATAGTCAAAATCCATATCTTATATCACCAAGTCTTTTGAGATCAAGATAAATCAATATTTTTCCCTTGAATTACCCTTGTCCAAACATAACTTGGACTCTCCTAGAAAGGTTATCCTTTTTCTATTTGCTTTATATATCTTGTTTTAGTCAAAAAATCTGGACAACACTCTATCTCACACACCTTATGGAGGGCCTTACACTAGGTCGAAGACTAAGACTGTTAGGAATAACAGTCCACATGACAACTGAGAGGGGGGTGAACCTGTTGTGATATAGATTATTAAACTTTAAACTTTATAAACCAAATCTACAAATGTAAATGATAGCACAGTAAATGCCAACACCATAACACAATATTTTTCGTCAAGGAAACCCTACTAAAGGTAAAACCCCTGTGGGAATTAACACCCACAAAATTATTTACTGAGAGTATAGTATCCCTGTTAAAAGATTTAGCTCTATTAGGAGCTTATTACAACATTACAGTACATAGTCCCTATTAGGAGACAGACCCTGTTAGGATTCAAAAGAAATAGTAGGCTCACTATCTAGGCACACTACCCAAAGAATATTAAAACCACCCTCAAGGATTTACAATCCGAACAAATGTATAAAGCAAATACACAATCCAGTGAACTATCTAAAAGCAACTGTCTTTACTTGGTCAGTTCTGATGAAGTGTTGTTCTCATAACTTTGCTCTACATCTAGCAGTCAAACAAGCCTTGCAGCTTCCACAATTATTTTCTCTTTTCCAATCTCAACCACACCTTTCCAAAAGGAAAGATCACTCATATATATCTTCTTTCAATAAATCTTTAGGTCGGCCAGTTAAGCTTTCCTAATACATAATTGATCAATTAGGTCATCCAATCAAGGCTTTCCAATATACATATAATTATATAACCTCGTGCTAAGATACACACGGTACCTATAACAAGTATACATCAAATATAATTCATCACTTATGCTTCCATATCCGCAATCCACACTCATAGTTCATTTACACGCTACATGTCTGAAGTTGGCCACCAAATAGTTCTTCTCCAGAATACATGTCACAGTTGATGTCACCAGTAACCAAATGACAATTGAAATCAACCCATTACTCCAACATATTTTAGTTGTCCACCAGTAAGCTCACATCATCTAAAATATCTTTTCCAGAAAGATATGCCCGAAACTCAGAGACCTGCTCTGTTCATTATCATAGTTACAGTCCAAAAAACTAGTTTCACCAAAACAATTGTAATATCCACAATCTTCATTATGAATCCAAGAAACCTTAGGAGTAAGTTCAACACACATCCTTCTGCACATATCCAACTTTGATTGATCTGAATTGTTCGTACAGTGTCCGTACACTTCTTCTAGTCAAGTAACGAGTCTG
The DNA here is from genome assembly GCA_018584345.1 of Thuja plicata. NCBI lineage: Eukaryota > Viridiplantae > Streptophyta > Pinopsida > Cupressales > Cupressaceae > Thuja > Thuja plicata. The sequence continues at coordinate 1,108,474 of MU225013.1, read as the reverse complement.
TCTTCTCCACAAAAAAATATGTTGACATCAGTGACAAAATATGAATATCAACAGCATGATTAGTGTCCAAAACTGATATCATCCAACAAAGACTCTACCTGAAGAGTCCTATATCAACTGATTCCCCCATGTGAATAAGAGTGAGAGGATAACCCTTTCATAAACACTAGTCCTTCTCTTTTCATTGAGAATCCTTGTAGACCAACACTATTCCATGATGTCACAAAGGAGGAGCTCAAAGACATAGAGCGAGATGCATATTCCACAAAGGTTGTTGACATTGTTGTAGAGAGAAATCCACAATGATTCTTAGACATGCTGATTAAGAAGGGATTCAAGCTCCCCGCCAAATTTAATGTGTCAACAATATGGCCTGAGAACCCTATCGCAGGTCAAAACCTCACTCAACTCTCTCAAATAGAACCTGTGATATCCCAAATCTTTCCATCTTTGACGACAACAACATTAACAGAGACTGTGCCAAAATAGACTAGCTCTACAAATCAAGCTAGTACATCCTCCATACAAAGCATGATAGGCTCCCAACTAAGTGCACCCATGGTCACTAGTGTACCTCAACCCTCGGCCTCATGGCCTTCTTCATCAAGCTCTCATGTTATGTCCTCAATTCTGCAAACAAGAATCAACCCTTTTGCGACTGTTCTGATACTATAGTCAATCCTTGCTAGCCTTGGGCTTAATACCTTTCTCCCACGGGGATCCATCTTTGCGCATACGACATGTAGTTAATGTACACCCAAGGTTACACCTTTTCTTCTACAGGGATCACAACAACACCAACAACAACAACAACCTCAGCAGCAACAACAACCCCAACAACAACCACAATAGAATATATCTTGGACCAATCAAATGCCCCAATATCAACATCACACGTTGGGAAACCAATATCAAGTCCCAAGGGATAGATCATATCTCCCAAATCAAGGGACACAGAGGTGCAACCTCATACCTACTACATCAAAGAGGTACAATGTCACCAATATTCCTCAATATCATACAGACATGTTAATCCAGCAAGTGCAGAGTCTTCAAACCCAAATGATAGACATGCAGAATCAAGGGAAAACCAATTCCTACACCGCAGAGGATTTGTACCCATACCCGTTTTATCATTCATTGCACATGTCTTTATTCCCCACTAATTTCTTAGTACCTAAGTTTGACAAATATAAAGGCAACACCAACCCTGTTGAACATATCAGAGAGTTCCTCGCTAGTTGCATCGAATTTGCGCATGATGAAACATACCTAATGCGACTGTTCCCACAAAGTCTAGCCAGACTAGTAATGGAATGGTTCTCAAACCTATCTCATGGCATCTTGTCTTGGGGAGATTTGGCTGAAAAATTCATTGCTCACTTCCATCACAATATCGAACGCAAGGTCAACATCAATGACCTATGCAACATTAAAAAGAAAGATGGAGAATCCTTTGTGAAATTCCTACAAAGGCAGAGGAACACTATGAATAGAATAACATATGACATGCCCGAGAAATACTTCATAATCATGTTCGTTGACAATTTGATCCTAGATATGTCATTTACCTCAGAACTACAGTTGGCTCCTAAATTCAAGCAACTCATCGAACGAGGAGTTTGTTGTGAGAAAAACTTGGTCAAAAGAGGTATCCTTGCAGATCCTACCCAGACAAACACAAACAAAACTATAATGGATAAGGCCAAGTGGTGGAACAAGAACAAAAATATCATCGGTGATGGTTTCATTGATGTAAAGACAGTTAGGTATGCCCAACCAAAGGTGTCACTACAAGGCACACCTATGGAAAACCAGAAACCCATGGTGCCCACTCAGCAAGTGCACAATCAGAACCAACCACCCTCTATTCAAGAAGCAGCAGTGTCAAACAATCAACCACCCTCTCAATGTCCAAAATGGTGTATGTTTCCTAAATGAGACTACACACCATTAGGGGAGTTGATAGAATCAGCCTTAAGAAAGCTAATATAATCCAATGCTATCACTCTGCATGGAATTAGAGAATACAAACATGGTGTTGTAAAACCAAAGTGGTACAATGACAATGACTTTTGTGAATTTCATTAGGTAAAGGGACACAAGACACCCAACTTCTATCGATTGAAAAATGTCATTCAAGATCTGATTGACACAGGGGTTATCGATGTCTCCAATGCCCAATCAAAAGGCACTACTAATCATATAATCTTAAATGATACATTCCATGATCACAACAAAGAGAAATCCCCCAGGTTTGGTGGACAATCAAAACAAAGTAAACTACACCTATGCTAACAGTGACAACACCATCAATTGCATCAATCCTTCAGATGGCCATGTGGCTACTATTACTATCAGAGATCCAGGTGCTAAATTTGTTGTCACCATGCGTCATACCACATTTGTCTTTCAAGGAGTGCCTTCTACATTTTTTATACTAGCTATCTCTCCAACAACCTTCAATCCATAGACTAGCCTTGTGGATCAGCTAAAGCGCACACCTGCCTAGATATCTATGTTCAACCTTTTGCGCATATCCCCGCAACACAAGAAAGCCCTCGACCAAGCACTCCAAAATGGAGTTGTCTGAAGGAACATAACTCTAGAAAGCTTCCAAACCACAATGAACCACATAGTCACCAATAAGAACTCAAACTTTACAGACCATGATGTGCCACTGCACAAACCTCTGCATAACGATCCCTTGCACTTGCTCATCCAAGTTCACAAACACACGATCCATAGAGTCATTTTTGATGGTGGATTTGGATTAAACATTTGTACTTTGAAAGTAATAAAACACTTGGGCTATTTTGAATCCAACATAGATTTCATGAGAATCAATATCAAGGCCTATGATGAAGAAGAAAGGTCTTCCAAAGGTATCATCATACTACCAGTCCGAATAGGCCCAGTCATCAAGAACACCCTGTTCTAAATCCTAGACCTAGAGTTGGGATATAAAATGTTACTGGGAAGACCTTGGATCCACGATATGCAAGTTGTACCCTCCACATATCATTAGTGCATCAAGTTCCCATACCAGGGGGCATAAATTATCATTGAAGGAGATCCAAACTCGTTCCAACACTGTAGCGTCATCAAAACTAGTATTGACAATCAAATGCCTTCAAACTAGGAGGCAAGCATCCCTTCCACCTCAAATTCTATTCCGAAGGATGTCACAAGAAGAGTGGGGAAGATATCCATTATCAACAAAGGATGTGGTGAATATAGCTATGAGGAAGATTTTACTATCACCAACATGCCTCAAAGCCCAATGTTGTACAACATGCCACAACAAGTGACGACACCTGAAACCCCAAAACCTATTATGTTTAGATGTCCACCCACCAAATTTTTCAAGTGGGGAGACATTGTGGAAGATAACCCTTTTGATCTAGATATAAACACATATTTGTATCAAGACCCACAAGACACACATAACTGTGTCAACATATGGAGTCAGCTTCACAATGCTGCAAAATTTTGGGTATGATGGTACGAGTGGTCTGGGGGAAAGACAACAAGGTCTAATGGAACTATCTTATTGCCAACTTAGAGAAATAAGAGAGGGTTAGGCTATGGGAAAAATAGAACCATTCCTACCACCCAAGACATACTGATTGATCAAGAACAAGTGCCAGAGGTACACCGAGGGAAAAACCTAGAACATGCCTTGATCAACAATATCCTCCAACAGTTATTTCCATCTGCAGTGGGAACCTCTTACTCCTGATCTAACCTTAACCAAGCTATCCAAGATGATGTGGAAAGTGAGACATCCAATGAGCATTTCAATGCAATTGATTCCCATGAGTATGAGTGGAGATCCCTCCATAATTATGAACCAACCATCCCAGACTACTCCCCTTGGTCAGTCACCACTATACACCTTGAGGATATGTTCAACCAATTAACCATAGAGGACCAACCATGTATCAATAAGAATATCGATGAAAATTCCTTAGGTGGTGCATCAACATTACATTCATGGTTCATCAAAACCATTACCGTTGTCCCATTTAACCAAACAGAGTCATCCCCCTTGAGGACATGTGTCTAGTACAACCTGAAATGAAAGAATTAGATCAACAAGGACAACCTGATATAGATCTCTTTGAAAATGATGAAGTTATTGTAGACTTCATGGGACTCAGAGAAGGCATGCCATCAGGGGACCACAAAGCAGGATTCTCTATTAACCTTGACAAATCAACCTATTTTAGGGAGGAAGCTCCTCTTTCCAGTCAAAAAAAAAGAACAGTCAGTAAGTGAAAACCGCAAGGCACTTTCTGACACAAAAAATGACAAAAAGACAATAAAAGATGTATCTTTTAGTGAAAACCTCACTGAGGTGCTAGAGGATGGAAACTAGGACCTCCTCCCCTTAACAAAGGAAAAGTCATAATTACTAGCTAAGGAGACATATGAAGTCAACCTAGGTGATGAAAAGAACCCAAATAATATCTACTTGGAAAAATCACTTACTTCAGAGGAACAAGAGAAATTCATGAGCTTCTTCAAAGAAAGGCGAATCAACTTTGCATGGTCCTACTCAGACATGCGAGGCCTAGGTTTGATGCTTGCATTGCATCACTTACCATTGTTACCAAATGTTAAACATGTCAAGAAAAAGTTGTGAAAGATGCATCCACATGTAGCATTACTTGTTAAAACAGAGTTGAAGAAACTCTTAGATGTTGGATTCATACGACCAATACCATACATAGACTGGATATCTACTCTAGTGCCAGTAACCAAGCATAGTGGCCAGATCCACATTTGCACATATTTTAGAGATCTAAACAAGTTTTGTCCCAAGGACGACTTTCATTTACCGAATATCGACATGATAGTAGATCTCACAGCAGGGCACCAGATGCTATCACTCATGGATGGCTTCTCAAGATATAACCAAATAAGGATTGCGCCAGAAGACCAACACAAAAATGCATTTACATGTGCCTGAGGCACTTACTATTGGAATGTCATGCCATTTGGCCTTAAAAATGTAGGAGCAACATATCAAAGGGCCATGACCATGATCTTCCATGATCTCATTCACAAAACAATAAAAGACTGTGTCGATGACATACTAGCCAAGTCAATGCTCAGAAATGATCATCTACAAGTATTAGGACCCATATTTGATAGAATTCAAGAATACAAAGTCTGACTAAATCCAAAAAAGTGTGCATTCGGGGTCACCACGGGAAAGCTATTGGGATTCATTGTGTCACATCGAGGCATAGAGCTAGACCCAGAAAAGGTCAAGGAAATACTGGACATACCACCACCGACCAATCTAAGGAAACTAAGGGGTTTACAAGGCAGGATTCAATCCATAAGGTGTTTCATTGCTTAATTAGCAGACAAGTTCCATCCCTTCCAGCATCTATTACACAAGGATGTGACATTCATATGGATAGAACAATGTGAGCAAGCATTAAAAATATTCAGGGATTATCTACTAAAGTCTCCCATATTGGTGCCACTCATTCAAGGCATACCATTACTTCTATACATCTTGGCAACTAAGTCAGCACTAGGAGTGCTCTTAGCACAACATGATGACCAAGGCAAGGAGATAGTTGTCTACTATCTCAGCAGTAGGCTATGAGATCAACTACTCACCAATTGAAAAATTATGCCTCGCAGTAGTCTTTGGTTCCCAGAAAATGAGACATTATATGTTGAGCCATCAAACCAAGATGATAGCACACATTGACCCCTTGAAGTATTTACTGAGCAAAGCAACCCTGACAGGACAAATCGCTAAATGGGTGATGATCTTGAGCGAATTTGACTTAGAGTATGTGGACAAAAAAGCTATCAAAGGGAAAGTAATTGTGCACCAACTAGCAGAGGCACCCATACAGGATCATCAGCCTATAGTATCCGAATCTCCAAATGAGTCTATTCTTACAGTACAACTGGTAGTAGAGATTTGGAAACTATACTTTGATGGATCATGCACGAACCATGGAGCAGGGATAGTGCTCACTACCACAAATAATGATGTGATCCCTAAATCTTTCTGACTCAATTTTCCATGCATAAACAATATAGCCAAGCATGAAGCTCTAGTCATCGTAGTGAAGACATCTATACAATGGAGAATCAATAACCTCAAAGTCTATGGTGATTTACAATTGGTCATCAGCCAAGTAAACAATGACTACATGACAAAAGATGATAAGTTGGTTTCATGTAGAGAGCATATGGACAGGCTGTGTGCTTCATTCCATTTCATTGTATTCCAGAAAGTGCCAAGAGTATAGTAGATGTGATGGATACCATAGCATCCTTGATCTACATGTCAGGCAATGAGACCTGATTCAAGTTTCTGGTAGAGCAACTCATGATACCGACACATCAAGCACCAATAATAGAATCAACGTACGTCCTTGTTGGTCCTGAAAACCCATGGTACCATGACGTATACAAATACCTCCAAAGTAGTGTCCTACCACCCAAAATGTCTAGAAACCAAAAGAAGTCCCTCATCTGCCAAGCCTCTAAGGTACACCTTTCTCGCTAGTACTCTATATAGAAGAAGTCTAGATAGAACACTTTTATGATGTCTCACTTCCACAGAATCCCTAAGAGCCTTCTACGAGGTACATGAAGGAATTTTTGGAACCCACGCAGGTGGCAATAACTTAGCAAAGAAGATCATCCGAATGGGATACTACTTGCCCATAGTAGAGACAGATGCCAACAAGTATGTACAAAGGTGCAGATAATGTCAGATTCATGGAGACCTCATCCATGCACCAGCCCAAGAACTCAATCCCATCACTTCACCATGGCGAATTTCTAAGTGGGGATTCAACCTAGTGGGTAATATTACACCAACCTCGTCTAATGGACATAAGTACATCATTACAACAACATAGTACTTTACTAAATGGGTGGAAGTCATTCCTCTCACTTACATCACTGGTAAGCAGATCTCCATGTTCATACTCAACAACATCATTTGTCGGCATGGAATCCCTCAAACCAAACTAACAGATCATGATACACATTTCCAAAATCAAGATGTTGAATATCTTTGTGAGCATTTCTACATCAAACAAGGTTTCTCTTCATTCTAATATCCCCAAAGGAATGGTCAAGTTGAAGCAAAAAACAAAACTATACTGAAGATCTTAAAGAAAATAGTCAATGAATCAGGGCGAGACCGACATTTACAGCTTAGTCCCGCACTGTGGGCATACAAAACTAGCATGAAAACACCTACAGGAGCCACTCCTTTCTCACTAGTATATGGATCAGAGGCGGTCCTACCCCTCAAAGTATAAATACCATCCCTGATAATGTCATTGAAAAATATCATTTCAAATGAAGACTACAGAGTAGCAAGGCTCAGTGAACTATAACTGTTGGACAAAAGGAGACAAAACACACTCAACCACTTACAAGGCTATCAAAATCGCCTTAGAAGGAACTATCACAAGAAGGTGAAGCCACAAACATTTGAGGTAGGAGACCTTGTACTTATGGAGAATCAAAAGAACCAAGTAGAAAGGGTAAAACCAAGAAAGTTTGATCCTAACTAGCTAGGACCTTATGTCATTGTCACATCTTGCAATAGTGGGGCATACCAACTAGCAATACCAAAAGGAGATCAACTCCTAGGTTACATTAACAATATGCACCTCAAGAGGTTCTTCGCTTGAGTTCACAAGGTTAAGGCACTTATCTATAGATCCATAAAATACAAAAAATTCAAAAGGTTACCTTGGCGAAAACCTAGCAAACAGGTGCCTTGGTGACAACAACAAAAAGAAAAAAAAGAAAAAAAGAGAAGCAAAATTGCTCTCTCAGTGAAAACCTGGTAAACATGCACTATTGAGCAGGTACCTTTGTGAAAACCTGGCAAACATGCGCCAAGTATTCAAATCCAGCTCCACCATCAATGACAAAGATCAAAGCTTAAGCACCTCGCATGCAAGACTGGCAACCCAAGCTATTTTCAAAAGCACAATCCCCTTTGAGCATCAACACTCATCCATAGTTTGTAATGGTCCACTAGACTGGGGGCAATTCTAAAGTCCTGGAAAAGGCCCTAAAAATCTAAAAAGTCATCAACAAATCCTAAAAATAGCAAAATGTCCTGAAAAAATCAATCTTCGTCAAAAAAATTAAAAATTGCAAAATCTCAAAGAAATAAAAATAGCTCGGTTATCAACAAAGAGAATGGCGACTAGGCCAATCAATGAATTTCAAAATCATAAGATTCAAAAATCAGCAATTGACTCGTATGACTCAGCTTTATCAACTATCCAATCTATCAAAAAAGTGAATGATGATCATATTCAAGCCAATCAATCAATGTAAAAATCATGAGCTTTGTGAATCAGCACTAGGCCCAACTTTATCAACAATCGGTATCAATCAATCAAATCAATCAATTAATCAATAATCAAATCAAACAAATCAATTGTCTTACACATTGACAGATACGCTCAAAACCAGACATATTAGTCTTATATGAGTCATTCATTCCTGAAACCAGATACAATCAAGCATCAAAGAATCAAACAAATTAAGGAACAATAAATCGTTGACTAGGTTAGTCATCTCAGTCGGATGTCAGTCTATCTTTTGCGGTTATGGTCTTACGTTACTCCAGGATACCACTAAGTGATGAGAGTAGCTATGATGGATCGTGATCTTATTTTCTTTGATTGTTGTTTGTGGAATGTTTCATTTCGATTCTGGGGCAATGATGATTTAGGATAAATGTGATAGGCACTATCACTTATCTGACAGCCGCACAGTTCCACAATATGAGCTTAACCCTCGAAAAGAAGTGGACAATCCTTTTCTATTTTCTGCTTGTTGCTACCAATAGAATCATAGTAGTATCCAAATGGTCTGTATTTGGGTGCATTGGATTTATATCTTGGTTATTTTATTTTATTTTGGATTGTTCAGAGATCATAGCGGTATCCAGATGGTCAATATTTGGGTGCATTTGGACCTCTTTCTTTTAAAAATTAGAGATCATAGTTGTATCTAGATGGTCAATATCTGGGTGCTTTTGGTTCTCTTTCTTTTCAAAATTGAAGATACTAGCGATATCCAGATGGTCAATATCTGGGTGCATTTGGTTCTCTTTATTTTCAATCTCTCTACTCCTTTTGGTTATCAAGAGATCATAGCGGTATCCAGATGAGAAATAGTTGGGTGCATTAGATTCTCTTCCATTTTCATAATAAGGTGCAATGATGAACAAAATTGGAAAACTCGACAACGACTTGGGTCACCCATCCTTTCTATCAGTCCAATCGATTCCAGAGATAAATTCACACTAACTTTCTTCTAACTAACACATGCATTTACTCAGATATTTTATGCACAGTAGATTGAATTCATTTATTGCATAAGAAAAATCCAAAACATGTGTATAGTAGATCATATAATCAATGCATCCATCATCAACAACATCATAACTAACATAGGAATGCATTCATCATCATCATATAACGATTCACATTTTTAACAAATTAATGCTCATCTAACGCATTTTATGTGCTTAATTTGTTGAGGGGGCATTTAGTCCACCTACTGTCACTGGGGAAAGTTGGGGCTGGATCAAATCTGAAAATTCTTTGACACAACGTGATGAATCACATTGTATCAAAGAGGGGCAAAAGTAGACACCCTAAAATGGACATACTTGTGACCTTACATTAAAAACACTAATTTTCATCTATTAATTAATATTTTTTTAATTATTAATTAATCATCCATTTTCTTCTAATTTCATTCCCCAAATCATCTAATCAAATCCCCAAAATTAATTAAATAATTTATTTTATTTTATTAATTAACCTTAAATGATTAATCTCCATTAATTAATTAAATTCAATTTCCTAAATTTTAAATTTAAATATTTAAACTTATTAGTTAATTCTTCTAATTAAATTAATTTCATTAAATTAATTTAATTTCATTCAATAATTCAATTCTAAACCAAAAAGAATTCAATTATCTCACATGTTGAATACTTTAATTTAAAAAAATGAATTAAATATTCAATTAAATCCTTTCTTTAGTTCAAAAAAGGGAACTCTTGATCAGATCTCTGATTGCATGGATTACTCCACCTACCTCTTCAGTTCAAAAAGGTAATTCCAAATTACCTCTTTAGTTCAAAAGCTAACTCATAATCAGTTGTTTAGTTAACCAAAATTTATCTCCTCCCTCCCAGTTGAGGAGGTGGAGTTTACTGATGGCTTCTCCAGTTCCCTTTGATCTCAACCGTTCATCCTCCTATCTCTGAGATTGATCTCAACTGTTCATATCATTTTCATATTCTATATAATCAACCCTTCATAACCATTTGAAGGATCCAGCATTTCAAGCTTACGTGCACCATTACTCTGGAAGATTGGTTTAAGCATCAAGACTTCTTGTGATCAAAGCATTCAATATCATATTCTCGACGCTCCCAAGTCATAGACATTGCCCACACCAATATTGAGCACCACACAAAAATCATTTCAGAAGGAGTAGAGAGAGACAATAGAAGATTCGAGCTTTGTTGGTTTGCATTCATTTGTATTCCTCCTTCATTGCTTGTCATTTTATTGTTCATTAGTTTAGTTCTTAGTAGTAATTGATTGATTTCCCCCATTGCAAATCGGTGCTACTAACCCACTCGTTAACTCGAGATTGTGGAAGACAGGATTGAGCCTACGACAGTAAGTTTAAATCCTTAAATTAAAATTATTTAATTGTTTATTGATATGGTTGTTTCCGTCTTCAAGAAGGGGACATCACAAGGGTGGTAAAAATTATAAGTCAAAAATTTATAAAAAGAGTCAAAAGTATGTTAAGTGGTTCATAGTTAGACAAATGATTTCGACATAAGATTCAAGTATTGCTTGTTTCTTGTTAAACAAATATTTGTGTACGCCTCTTGATTAGACACCTTATGAAGTATGGGCATGTGAGAAACCTTCAATTTCACATTTAAGGGTTTTTGATTTTGAGGCTCATGTTCAAATGCCTAAAGAAAAGTGATATATGTTAGATCCAAAAAAATATATATTTTAATTGGACATAGAAATAATGTTAAAGATAACGATCTTTAAAATCCACCAATTGAGGAAATTACCTATTCTAGGAATGTATTTTCAAGGATGTAGAGTTATTTCTAATTTTGAAGAGCCAAAAGATATAAACAAGGAAAGGAGAGTGCATTTTAAAATTAATTAAGAATATGCACCTCAAAAAGAAAAACAGATGGATTTTAGGATGATGAGGAAGAACAAGAACAAGAGGGTTTAGGCAAGGTTTGTGAATAAAATAAATAAGTTAACGAATATAACCAAGAGCTTGAGAAAGACCCCCTTATTCCTATTCCCACGAGATTCAAAAGACAATAGAACCTATTTGATAGGTATATCCCACTACCTTTTATTGTATATTTTTTTTATTGAGTATTAACAACAGACATGTATACTACAAGAAAGCTATTATTGTTTAGATGATAGTTAGTCTTGCACATAAGCCATGAAAGAGGAGGTGATGACTTTATACTCTTATAGTACATGACAGTTTGCACATTTTTCCAAAGGAAGGAAGCCTATCCATTTTAAATTAATCTTTAATAATAATTTTGAAATAGAAGATTTATTAGAATAGTACAATCCTATACTAGTAGCCTAAGGGCTACTCCTAGAGAGAGGGATTTGATTTTGGTGAAATGTTGTCTCTTATTGATATACTCTCTTCAATTAGATCTCTTTTATTCATAGCTACTAATAATGATTTTGAAACTAATAAAATGGATATTAAAATTATATTTTTGCATGCAAACTTATAGGAATTTTATATGCAACAATTTAAAGGTTTTGATGTAAAAGGGAATGAAAACTTTGTTTGCACGATAAAACAATCTCTTTACAATTTAAAATAATCACCTTAGTTGTAGCATCAAAAGTTTGATTCGTTTATTTTGAAGTTAAGTTTTGTAAGGATGGAGATCGTTGTGTTTATATTAGATTTATTAATGATCGTATATTAATTCTCAACTTGTATGTGGATGCTATGTTAATTTATAGTAACCCCTATGGTGTGATTAGTGAGCTAAAAGCCTATTTTTTAGGTGCATTTGAAATGAAAGATTTGGGGGTAGCAAGAAACATAATAGGAGTGAAAATAAGAAGAGATTGGGTAAACATCAAACTTTGGTACTTGCAGAATTAGCTTATTTTAATACTATTATGAATATGTTTAGTATATAGAATTGTAAAACAATTAGAATTCCTTTGTAATTACGACTAGAATGTCAGTAGATATGTTCCCTGGGAATGAATATAATTTTGAGAATGTGTCTAATTTAATGTCTGATTTAAAAATTTTAATATCTTTAAGGGACTATTCGTATTATGTTTTAGGTTTAAAATTTAATCTCTATACAATAAAATATACACCAAAAATTATACTTTATCTAATTAGTATTTTTGATAATTAATTAAAATTGTGTAATTAAATCTCTTTTAAGATAACAATTAGATTTCTAGTAGAAAACAAATGTTATTAACTTGAAATTTTAATGATGTCTTAGGAAGATCAACCAACTTAGCACAATGTTGATTTCTATGTGAAATCAATTTGGAGAAATTGTGGGCTTGCATATTTTCTTGTAATGAGGGGTTATATTATTAGGTCAAATGAATCTTGGTTCCATGCTCCAAAGGAATAATAATTAGATAATAAAACATTATTATTTGTATGGTGGTTATTTCTCCTTTTTTGACATCTTTTACATGTACTTCTCGTTCAATAGTCACATATATTTTTATATTTTTTAATTATATATAGATACACACACACATATACACATACATAAATTCATTGAAATGATGCTTTATTGTTATTATTATTATTATTATTATTATTATCCCATTTCAAAAAGGGAACATTACAATCCACTCTTCCCAATATTGTTTTTTCTCAAGCATTCTCAAGCTAGAATACTCTTAGAATTTGTTCTTCAATGTATGAGTCTTTTCAAGATACTAGGATCCCATATGGATATTGGAAACTTGTAATTCCCAATTCTCAATTTAAAACTGAGAATTATATGCTCTATTTCAAGAACTTGAAGATACTTTAGCATGATAACATGTGTCGGTCATCTTGCGCATTCATCTCTTTTAACTTTCATGTGATTTAGTTATTGTGTCTTCAATTTCACATAATAACTAGATGTTATAGGAGGTAAATAAACAAACTTGTGCTACTAGGGAATGCATCTACTATTTTAGGACTAATACTGGCAATTTGTTTTTTTTTGGTTTTTTTTGGCTTCCACTCATGGTTAGGTTTCACTACTTTTTGAGGACCAAAAAATTGTCAGGGTATGATATTATAATGATTAGCCATGTAAAATATTTTCCCATAGAGGATGCCAATATAGAATTGGATGCGAGTACAATTCCCCTTTTGATAAATGATGGTCTCCATCCATTCTTGGATATTTACTGACGAGTTGATTGTGAGAAAAAAGAATGTATAGTTGAAAGGTGAGCATAATGAAATTGAGTTAGAACTTGTGCATTATTTGACATTAAAACATCAATCACAATGATATTCATAGTAGCAGTAATCTAACATCTTGTTGAAGCTTAAACTTATGGAGTATATACACTTGAGAAGTTACTGTTACGTATTATTAGGTATAACAATAGTACTATTCATATTCATTTGCACATAACTTGTGCACTAAGAAATCTTGCCTTGGTGTTCCATAAGAATATAGAATTGAAGTGGATAATTCCCCTTTTCCTAATGTAAAATTAGAAGGAAGATGGCCCAATAGGCTCAAGTGGGACTTAAGCAATAAATGAGTGCAATGATCATTCATAGTAATGAATTAGGGTAAGTTGAATTTGAGGGGAAATGATAGGATGATGCAAGATATAAGGTTAAATAAGATATTATGATAGGTTACATAAAATATAGACTGAAATAAAATAGAAAACCACCTGTAATGACTTGAAATAGAAACTAGAAGTTTGTACTCACCTACAGTATAAATTTAGAGCAGATTTGGTATGTACAAAATGTCTTAGGCACTATGCTCCTAGGTACAAATTTCCTAGGACACTGTATACCCCGAGATTTTTCCAGAAACTTTCACAATCGATCTAGCAAGTCCTCTATCTTTCGAATTAAGTCCTAACAGATTTGATACCTATTCTTGCACACAAAAATGGGGAAGAAGGTTGGATAGAGGGGTTTTCCTCAGCCAAACCCTTGTTTGGAATCAACCTTAAAATGAAAAAGTAAATGAAAGCGTGATGTCATATAGCAAAGACTAGATATAAAAAATGAAGTATGTCATACCTTAGCAATAAAAATGCTACTTTGAATGTGATCAACTATGTTGATGCAATAGCTTTGACTTAACACAATACCAAAAATGAAATCATAAAAGACAAAGCCTTGTAGAATGAATGTAATTTAGTTTACCAAAATGTTTGATGGAGAAGAAAGAAGACTCAGATGAATGCAGAGACTTGAATGTGTGTAGATCCTTTTCCTTGATGGTCAAATCCTTTTATTGGCCTTCAATGAGGGAAATAAGATTAATCCATGGAGAATATTTCCTTGAAACACCTTAAAATGGTTGAGATCTTGAATTCTTGCTCTCAAAGCTTGAACTTGATTTCTTGATAATGGATGTGGATGCTTGAGCATAATAATGGATACCAACATGAGGAGAAATAAGCTAGTTATATACCTCCCACAAAATTTCAAGGGTTAAAAATTGGGAGGGTGAACTGTAAATCCAAATACCCCACTAATTACCAAGACGGGGCCCCAATTCAAATCTGAGGCAAAATTCAAGGTATATAACTCCTAGGTCATTCTATACCCGGTATAGAACACCTAGACCACTATGTACCCACCAATTAGGGCCCAAATTTAAACCAAAAGCCCCACATAACTAGGGGATGACAAATTATGAAGTACAACTAATTTTGAGGTCGAGAAGAAGTACAAAGGCTGCAAATGGTAACATAGAGCCTATGTGATTAAATAAATAACTAGCTTGGAGAAATAATAGAGGAACACACTTAAAAATAAGGGATTACCTTTATTTTAAATGAAATTAAATTAATAGAGGACTTATATTTGAATTTAGGTATCCATTAAGTGCCATATGAAGTCCTATAATGAAAACATACTAAGGTAAGTTCTAAACAATCATGAAATTGTATGTACACTAATGAGGTGCTTGCAATTTACAATGCTAAATTTAGCCCCTACTTTAGCGAGCATATGAGATTAAGTCACGATCACAGTAAAGGAAGTGAGAGAGGAAAAGAATAGATAGAAGTGATCATGGGTAAACTATAAAGAGATAAGATAAAACTAAGTTTAAGGACTTAAGATTCCAAACAAAGGATCTCAACTCCAACATCCATACACAAGGGAACATCCATACACAAGGGCACAAAACAAAAACTAAAAGTTAAAAGACAACAAAAGATAAAAGACAAAAACAAAAGGGGTTAGTACTAAAAAAAATCCAAATCAACTAGTCGAAGAGACCTTGATCAAGAAAATGCCCCAACCACTAGCAATATTCCTATGTTACCATCATAAGGAGAGGGACATACATGCAACTTCCTTGTAAATTATGCAGTCTCATTGTTACCTAAAGAGACTATGCTTTCCTTAGGAATGATTACCTTTTGGTCCTTAGACTAACCACTTTTTTTGATCCTTAGATTGATCACCTTTTATTCTTTAGACTAACTATTTTTTTTATCCTTAGATTGATCCCCTTTTGGTCCCTAGACTAGCTAATTTTTTTTAATCCTTAGATTGAATACCTTTTGTTCCTTAGACTGACCCCTTTTTTATCCTCAAATTGATCACTATTTGGTCCTTAGATTAACCATTTTCATTGATCCTTAGACTAGTCATTTTCATGGATCTATATGACCTGTCCCGTAAGCCACCCTGTGCGTAAATTGTTCCAGGTAAAGTTGACTAGCATAACACAAATTTCTAGACCATCAATTATTGACACAAGGAGGGAATGGACATGGGGCCTAGGGCTCTCCCAACCACCAAACCAACTTGCAGAAATAATGTGGAAGAAACAACAACACAGTGAGAGAAGAAACAATTGAAATCCTTTTCATTAATTGATCAAACCCATTACATGTTGGGCTGTAAGGCCTTCCCAGTTTCGGCCATATACATTCAGTGAATTAAAAAATAATGTTCATACATGTGAGGTCACATACCCGCCTTCCAGATAATTTAATACTTAATCTTCTATCTTTTTTTAAGAACTGCCTAAAATTAAAAAAATGTAAACAAATATATACAAGAGTCCAACAGAGAGGTTGGCGCTCAAATCCATAAGTGAGACCCAGATTTAGGTCCACACAGATCCCAATGAGAGATCCTAAATCAAGTAAGCCATAGAAATTAAATGAAGAAGTTGGCCACCAGATCCAACTCCAAAATAAACATCTTGGGAAAAGGTTGACCAAGAAATAGAGTGACTCGGGCACTCAACACCCCGAGAAATAGAAAACAAAACCCAATCGTCAAAAGAATTGAACTTGGTAACAAGCATGACTGAGCAATAGAAAATGCACAAGCATGCCTGAGTGACAGAACTCGAGCAACATAGACCAACCCAAAACAAGCATAATCAAGCGACAGAGCTCGAGCAACAAAGTACTTCTACGAGCAACCTCCAAACAAGTTAATAAACAAAAGCAAATATATTTTTGGTTGAGCAGGATTTCCAATGACCCAAGATGCTCCTACATCAATTATCCTCATCTCTCTCTTTGGAATGAGTGTAACTATCACAATACAACTTTCTATCATTTTTACTCTATCCTCTTCTTCTCTCTCAAGGATAACCTAGCATAACACAACTTGTTGGACTGTTGGATTCATGGTCTCTCTCCTTCCTTCCATTCTCTCGTATATTTTATAGTGGGTTAGATCATGGATTTTTTTTTGTCCTTAGTGTATGATTTTTCCCTTTCCATATGATCACTTGTGCTCTTGCAATAACTTTCTGAACATGATCATAAAGCAAAGAGAACATAGATACTTACTTCCAACAAAAAAGACATATCCTTAAAATAAAAATGTATGTCATAAAATTATCAAATAGTGAAGACTCTTGTTATCCAAGGAATATATAATCGTGAAAGGATATCCACAAGTGGGAAGAGAACCTTGAAAGTAAGAGATCTTGGCTTCAATACATATACCTTTAAGAGGAGTTCTTGAACAAGGATAATATCTTCAAGACAAAGAAGGAAGGAGAACAAGAATGCACCCTTTTAACCCCCTATTTCCAAGAAAAAAAGGGATTCTTGATGAAGGATGACTTACTTTAAGCCCACGAGAAAGGGTATTTGTTTATGATGAGTATACATTTACAAATAAGGAAGAGGTTGGGATCAAGGATGTACGCCTCTTGTATGAGAGAGAATCTGAATCAAAACAAACAATTCCATATAAGAAAAGAACACCACATGATAAACAAGAAAAATGGATCCTTAGAAAGGGAAAAAAGATCGAGAAAATGAGACCTTTCCCCCCAAGGGTGGAGGCACGGGAAATATAATACATTGTATACAAATGATAGATATTTTATAATAGACATGCACTTTCACACAAGGATAAGGTTGTGAATAAGGATGTAAATCTCCTGAAAAAGAGAATATCCTAAAACAAACAAATCCGTGCAAGAAAGGATATCATGTAATAAAAGAAACAAGTTAACAAAGGGATAATGAATCTTTTCAAAAGGAAGAGAAACACCGTACACTTCCTAAGTGGAAGATCATTTATAACAGACATGCTCTTTTAGGCATAAAAAAAAATTGTTAATAAAGATTTAAAAAAATCCTTGTATAAAATAGAGTATTTTATGTTATAAAGAATATATTATTACAAAAGATGCAGTTCCACAAAGAGAAGATGAACTCTTTGGAAGAATACAAATAAAGGATGACACATTATGCAAACTTATTTGAAAAATCAATTACAAGAGATGTACATTTCCAACACTTATTTGAAAATTCAATTACAAGAGATTTACATTTCCAAATAAGGAAGAGGTTGCAAAGAAGAATATCAATCTCCTAAAGAGAAAGATCCTCAAAAAACAAGTATAGGTATGGAAGAACATCACATCATAACAGTTTCAACCAACAAAGAGATAATGGATCTCTTAGAAGGAGGGACGCATAAGAGAGAAACCTTGCCCCTCAAGTGGAAAGACATATTATGTTACTCATGATGACATCATGCAAAACAAAGAGCCTCCAATGATGTAAGCTACTAATATTACATGATGGAGAACAACATAATAGGAAAGAGGACTAATAAGGTATATTTTTTATATCATGAAAAAGCATAAGATATGTTTTTAATAAAAAAAGATATTTATCTACTAAATCTTGAACAAATTATCTAAATTCAATACAATTGGCAAGATAATGTTTATTTATATATGATGGAAAAGACATAGGAGCTCACCATTATGAGGTCTTTCATTATTTATAAAATGTATAAAAGGAAAACACATTTTAGTGTCATATTTAAGTCTCCAAGAGATTCTTTTAGCCAAATACATACAATCATCAATAAGAGGTGTAACAATGGATGGTGTTGGTAAAATAATGTCCAAAGGAGGTGTTTGTGATGAAGAAGGGTTGAAAGAAGACAAAGTAGTGGCTTGAGGTATAAATCGTAGACCACATCAAGTGACTTGTGTAGGAGGATCTATAGGGGTTTTAATACCTTATTCATTAATACCAAGACCTTGTCAAGTATAATCTTGTTGAGTAGTTATGTCATAGCCTACATTGTAATTAGCTTTTAATGTCAAGGGAGAAGGAAATTCATCTTGAGATTTATGAAAGTGTGTGGTATAAAGAGGAATATGAAGGGAAATGTTCTCTTTAGGGATATTAAGATTCCTATCACTATTCTTTTCATATTTAGGTAGGGAAGTAGAATAAGGTTTATAAAGATCTTCATTTCCTCTTAATATTACTCTTGGAGATAAATCATCAAGAAACTTCTTGACATAGGGATTGTGAAAAAATTCTTGATAAAAAGAGGAATGTTTTAGATCATCTAAAGAAGTGCATAAAATAGCTTCCTTAAGGCTATGCATTAAGGTGGGTTTAGGAAGAGAGGATCTAGGTCTCACTAATATGAGATTGTTAAGAGCTTGATCTCTATCCTCATGATTAATAGGTACCGTAAGAGAATGATTAAGGTGGTTTATAATAATTCCATCTTTAGGTCCATCAACAAAGGCCCTTATATGATCAATATATTCCATGAATTTTTCTAACAACCTAATGAGAAAAACATATGAAGTTTTGATAAAAGTTTTGAAACATGCTTTATAAGGAAGAAATATATTTGAGTCTCGTAATCATATGTCTAAAAAAAACATGGAGGAATATAAACACCATAAAATGCAAGAAAGTATTGTTCACTCTATGTGATTGATAAAGAGAAGTGAGAATAAATGTAACAATGTAAGTTATCACACACCAGTCTAACTTAGTAAGCTCCATGAAAGCTACCAAATTAGATCAAGGAATGCAATCAATGTATGAGATTTAAATACCAAAATAATAATAGAAATGTCATGCATTATGTTCACCAAAATGTACCATAAGAAAATGGAATCAAAGTGGATTGTTCCCTTTTTCTTAACGTATAATCAGAAGGAAGATGACCCAATCGGCTCAAGTATGACTTCAGTGATAAATTAGTGCAATGATCCTCTATAGTAATAAATTGGGGTAAGTTGACTTTGAGGGGAAATGATACGATGATGCGAGATAGAAGGCCAAATAAGTAATTATGACAAGCTACGAAAAATATAGATTGACAAAAAATAGACAGACGCCTATAAAGACTTAAAATAGAAACTAGAAGGTTGTACAAACCTATAATTTGAATTTGGAGCAGTTTTGGTAGGTTATAAACACACTGGGAATTATTATTTTTAGGTACAAGTCACCAAGGGCATTGTATACCTAATGATTTTTCCCAAAACTTTCATAGTCAATTTTATAGGTCTCGCACCTTCCAAATTAAATGTTGATAGATCTTCTGCCTATTTCTGTACACAAAAAAATGAGGAATAAGGTTGGATATAGGGGTTTTCCTTAGTCAAATCCATTATTGGAATCAGCCTTAAAATGAAATAGAGTAAATGAAAGCGTGTTGACATATACAAGATGCTAGATCTAAAAAATAAGTATGTCATACCTTGGCAATGAAAATGCTTCTTGAATGTGATCAAATAATTTGGTGCAATATCTTTAACTTAACACAAAAACCCAAAAGTAAATCATGAAAGATAAGACCTCGCGGAATGGATGTAGTAGTTTTTCACAATGATTGATTGACAAGAAAGAAGACTTAGATGGATGTAGAGACTTGAATATGTCTAGATCCTCTTCCTTGATGGTCGACTCCTTTGCTTGGCCTTCATGAGGGAAAGAAGCTTGATCCATGGAGAAGATTGCCTTGAAACACCTTAAAATCAATGAGATATTGAATGTCTGTCTTCAAAGCTTGAACTTGATTGCTTCATAATGGATGTGGATGCTTGAGAATAATAATTCATGTCAACACGAGGAGAGATAGGCCACTTATATACCTCTCACAACATTTCGGGGGTTAAAACTCAGGAGAGTCCACTATAAATCCAAATACCCCACTAACTTACCAAGACGAGGCTCCAATTCAAATCTGAGCCCAAAATTTGAGGTATATAATGCCTAGTTTGTTTTATACCTAGTATATAATGCCTAGGGAGTTGTGTACCCTACTGGAACTCCAAAATCCAGGTGCATTTTGGAGTGACTGTACTAAAATTTTCTCTAAGTATGAGTTGTTGTCCTAAAAATTTTGTGTGAAAGGCCTATTATTGATACTTGTAAAAAGTAGCCTGATGGTTTTCATGAGATACCACTTGGGGAGCAGGTTCAACACCTTTCATCTAGCAAGTACAGTGGGTTCCAACTCTCAGATTTCAGTTCTGACATGTTTTGGAGATGGGCATTTGGAGGTGCTTGCCTAAATCCGCATTTTGCATATTTGCTAATTTTATCTAAGTCACCTACTTTGAGGGTCTGCATTTATGATAAGATGGATAAGCATAACATTTTGGAGTGTCCCAGAATGTTGTAAACATGAAAATAAAACCCCATGCCTATTTGCAAACCCCTATGAAGTCGGATGTCCAGTTTGCCAAGGTCATTCGGTTTGCATTTTATTCAGTTTCTCATAATGTAATTTGCAGAATTACTAAATAGCGTACTTTGAGCTTCTGCAAGTTGTACCTGGTTGAATGTATTGAATAATTGAATTTTCCCCTACATTGCAAACATGAAAGTGTACCTTCTAAAAGAGTTTCAGCCCTTGTTCAATCTGTTTGACCTCTTTGCCTGACCAATTCCAAATCCAGTTGCTGCAGTTCATTGTGTTTTAGGTTTTGAAAGTTGTTAATTGCTAACTATGCATATTAATGCCAATTGATTAGTTCATTTTTAGAGCAAGTTAGTTGAAGTTCTGCATTCCTTATGTGAAGGTGAATCCATGGTTAAAGGTTCAGATTATGAGGGTTCTTTTTGATGGGTTTATGAATTCAATTCCAAAGACAGTTTGTGCAGATTTCCAGTGTTAAATAGAATTGTTTACAGAATCGTCACTTTCACAAGGTGGTAACTTTTTATTTGAAAGTTGTTTTCAAGAACCGATTGTGGTACCATACTCTTTTCATATAAACATACTACTATAAACAATAGTGAAGTCTCAGAGCATGCTTTAGTAGTCTTGCAAAGGCCAATTTGAATGTGGTTTATGTTGTTTCTGTGTTTGCACCTGCACTGTTTGTTGGAATTGCCAAAGTTTGATAAGTCGCACCTTGCACTTGAAGTTGAATCTAGTGAAGCCCTTTTGCGTGCATACTGATTGTTGATGAATAGATCATCTTGTCAAGTGACAAATCCTTAGGAGTTAATCTGATATCTTTCTAAGTTGCATGTTGGGCGAGGTTTTGTATATAGTTGAGTATTGATTGCAGAATTGAACTCATTTTGAATGTCTTTATCTTTTGGCCCTGATGTTTTCAAGTCAATCCAAGTGGTGACCATGCTCATATGATGGAGATACGTAAGTTTTCCATTCCTCATATTTGCAAAGGGTTGTTCAGTCAGTTTGTGGGGTTTGTTCCAGAGGATGAATGCTATAAGTGAGGCCAGTTTGTAGAATTGTTAAAAATTGATTGTAATGACTGCCATTTCAGTACCTTGAGATCCGAATGCATTGAAGACTACACTTTGATAAGTTGAGGGTGATTTTGGTTTTCAGAATGATGATTCTTGAAACAAGCCTCAGAGGATCCAAATTTTATTGTTGAGATTCATTGGTCTTGTGGTGTGGACTTTATAGTATGTTATTATTTTAAATCATTTGTGATTTAAATGATAAGTATTTATGAATGTTGGAGTTATTGCGCCATATGTTGGCAAGCATTACAAAGTTCAATACCAATACAAACTGACAAATTTAATGTGCTAAGGCATATGCCCAAAACCAAGCACCATGCATTAAGGGGCATATGTGTTACTAAGAAAGCCGCAATGACTGAGTGTTATTGCAAAATGAGATGTTGATCAGCGAAAAGCATGAGTTACTTGCAAAATCCACTGACGTATAACACGCTGCTGTGATAAAGATGGGGAGATGCTTGGTGTTTCTCATCTTAGGAACCAAAGAATCCTGAAGTTGTTTTTGTATGTGGGTACATTGTTCCTAAAGGTGACATTGATATGAAATTATAAAAGACTAAGGATGATAAACATTTGCTTCAATACTCTTATGTGCATGTTTCTAGCTTCTAGTATGTCCCACGCAGTATAATAGAAGGAAGCATATTAAAACCTTTTTTAAATGAAATATTAGCCCATTTACAAAGGAAAGGCTATGCATACTTTCAAGGTAATGTAATTGGTGGTGAATATAATGCAGAGGTGCCTGCGTAGATTATGGGAAGTGGAATTTTTTTCAAACTCTCAACCAAATGCAATTTTCAGGAAATAACCAGAGAAAAAGCCCACGCAGCAACGGGGCAATATAAAACAAAGAGTTTCAAACATTTAAAATATTTAAAATCTATTACAAGTGCTATGCTAATTGGGAGGATGTTGCATAAGAAAAGATGATGACCTTGCACAGAGTCCAAAGGAGATTTGAAGAGACTACATGTTGCGCAGAGCATGAGTTTAATCCAAGCGCATCACATGAAGGCAACATGGGAATCTAAAAACCAAAATAATTCAAAGTTTAAATATAAAACAAAGCATTGCACAGGGGAGTGATGAGAGAGCCCACACTATTTTGGGGGACATGGCCAATGCATATGATAGTTGTAAATTGATTGGGAGCCTGCGCAATGTTCTAGAGCACATTACAAACAAATATATGCAACGTTAAAACCAGACCAGCTGGAGTAGGATTGCGCATGAATATAGATGGGATGTTTGTTTTTGAAATTGTTAAAACTTTCAAGAAAATGCAATTGGCGGGTTTAACGCCAAATTCCAGATGGAAATATGTGTAAGAGGCAATAGAGGAAGTGTAGATAAGGCATATTTACTAGGAGCCAATGCATGGTATTTAAATCAGAGCTTGCGCTAAGTGTAAAAGTTTAAACATGTTGCGTGCGCAAGGTGTTGAAGACCAAAGACTTTCAAGAAACATTTTAAATCTGTGTCATTGTAGTTTGAAAGGTGTAAATCCTCCTAAACATCCAAGGAGCCTGTGCTGAAAGCAAGATGGAGTCTGCGCTAAGTGCAAGGGGCTGCGCATTATAGTAATTGGTCTTTGTTCTTATAAAACAAGCGTTGTAATTGGCAGGTGTTTTACAAATATCTAGCGCAATGTCTTGAAGTTCATGACTGTGCAATATGCAAATAACATTGTATTGAGACAGAAGGAAACCAACAAGCATGAAAGAGAAGTCGTGCAGGAGTATAATGAGGAGCTAAAAAACTACGAAAAATGCAAAAAACATTATCCCACATGCACGATGGAGGGGGATGTTTTAATGTTTATATACTCTAGCGCTGAGATAAGGAAATAAGTAAGAAGCCAAGAGGCCACTTGGTAGACCCCTTGGCTGGATGAGTCAACGTGCAGGTGGGCCCCATTATTTTGAGACAAAATAAAGAAAAGGCTTTAAAACTGAAGGGTATTTAATCCCACATTTCTAGTGGAATGGGAAACTTAGATGTTTATAAGAAAAAAGTCACAAAAAGTGATTTGAAGAAGAAGCCCAGAGGCTCTGCACGCGTGTGCAAGAAGGTGCCTCAAAATGTGTGCCAATGATGATGATGGAGGATGAACACCCAATTTTGGCAGGACCCGCAGAGATGATGTGGCAGGTGAGTTGGCAGAGAGGCCTACAAGTTGGGCATAAATCCCAAGGTGATCAAGATCAATGGCTGACTTAATGGCTTGGAGAGAAAGATGTAGGGAAGATAAGCCTAAGGGATTAAGTCATGCCAACATGTGGCAGTGCAAACAGTCGGGCTGACAACAAGGCGACAAGGTGGAAGTGATGTGGTAGCGCGCTGGAGGGGCCTATCAGATGGGCATGAATCCTGAGGTAAGTAAAATCGACGACCGACTTAAAGGCTTAATGGGAAGATGCTCAAAATCTACCCATTAAGCCATTAAGTTTGAGTGACATGTGGCATGGCAGACAAATGACAAGATCCTGTGCAGTACAGAGGTGGTGCTTCCAAAGAGAATCAAAGACCGAAATGTGGCACTTGGACAGGTTGTGGGCCAGGTAATGGCAGGTGACATAGGCGTCTAGGTGGACCTGCAGACAAATCAAAGGGTGACATATGGCGCATTTTGGGCACAAAGATGCAGAAATCAAGGTAAAGTGCATGGGATCAATAAGGTAAAAAGAAATTGAATAATAAAGATCAATGTGCAAAGATGAAATAAAGGTAAGGTAGTGCAATATTAAAAGGAAATATTAATATCTTCCAAAGTAAGTGCAGGTGAAATAAGGAAAAAGAAAATGCAGAAATTTGAAATTAAAGATTTCAAAGATGCACAGGATTAATATATGCAGAATTAAAATTCATAATAGTTAAAACTATTGAAAAGATGTGCTGAATACTTCAAATTATTGAGAAAATGTGAGGAGATATGCACAGGAAGGAAAGTTTGTTTAAGTGATTCAGGGGACGATTTTTATCAAAAATAGCAAGTATCATATACCATTGGAAAGGTCTCAAAATGAGGATTGTATTTTTGTAGTCTATTTTAATAGAGAATCAAATTGGTTTGAACAGAATAAAGAAAGAATGACTCAGCTCAAAATTGGTTAAAGACAAAGGATCATAGTGTGATGTTGAAATATTTACTTTTGAAAATTCATGTGCATTCACGAGAGAAGACAAAGAGAAGCCTCAAAGGCAGAAACAAGGGGATATTTTCAAAGAATCAGATCAGATTTTGGATTAGGAAGAAGAGTTCAGTTTTGGAGATATTTGTGAGGAACAGACAAGTGTCAGTCAGGTTGAAATTATTTTTTCCTTTCTCCTATATCTGATTTTTCTCCATTGTAAGAGGGATGTTGAATTTTACACTACTGGGCAGTATTCTGGATTTTGAGTCTTATTTTCTGAGTACTTTATCTTAAAATGTACAGAATCAGATGATTTTTCAATAAAGAACAATGGAATCCTTGTGCATTACTCGTCGATGTCTTTGTATGTTTTGTTTTAATTCTTGTGTGTTAAATTGTAAGGCACTTTAATACACTAGTTACAAGGTATCTATGAGCTTGTTTATGAGTTTCTTTCAAGGAGAGATAAATTCTTAGAGGTAAAATTTGAGGGTTTAAGATTTGCATATGAATTTGATGTCTGAGTATTGGATTGAGAAGAGTGATTTGTAAGGCACTTCATTTGGTTTTTGTGTGTTCGGAGTTGGAAGGTTTTCTGGAGATGTGTATTCATTTGACTCTGTTGCCCAATAGATAAGGCACTGGTCCTTACTTGTCTTGAATTTTTCATCATCAATCCTTTAAATCAAATCATTTTCCATTTCCTGTTTAAAAGCATGAATGTTTAGAATATGTATTGAATAAGTATAGACATTGTTGGTGATTCTTTGAAGAAGTGAATCCATAGGTTAGCCTGCCTGAGCTTAGAGATCGAATAGAAGAAGGATTTAATCCTTATTGAAATATTGACCATTTCCCTGGTTCTTAGAACACTTATACAAGTGGGATCTTGTATAAGATTGGTTGAGTCTTGGATTCCTAGTTTATACACATCTAAGAACTATCCACGGTCACATCTGAATAATGGGGTTTAGCTAGAGAGTGCTTATGTATGCATAAACTGGTTATGTTTTAGGTGCACCCGCCTGAGTGTGTGGAGCTTGAAGTAGAAGGAGGATCAAATCCTCATTCAATTAGCCTTTTCTTGCCCCTCAATTTGTAGGAAGAAGCAGATTTATGCGAGTTGGACAAAGATCCCCAAGTCTGGTTCGCATATTCTCTTTTAGAACTGAGTGATACAAGAAAAAATGCTAACATGCCCACCAATAAATACCAAATTTAAACCACGTGCTCCAAATAACTAGGGGATGCCAAATTATGAAGTACAATTGATTTTGAGGTCAGGAAGACGTACAAAGGCCATAAATGGTAACATAGGGCCTAAGTGATTAAATAAATTTTTGGATTGGAGGAATAATAGAGGAGCTCACTTAGAAATAGGGGCTCACCTCAATTTTAAATGAAACTGAATTAATATAGAACTTATATTTGAATTTAGGTGTCATTAAGGGCCATATGAAGTCCTACTATGAAAACACACTAAGGTGGGTGCTAAGCAATCATGAAATTATATACACTAATAAGGTGCTTATAATTTATGATGATACACTTATATCATGGATTTTTTGTGATATTATAAGAAGAGAGATGAGAGAATTCAATTTAATCTTGTTTACACCCTTCCTACTCATGAAAATTGTGAAATATCTTTCTTTATTTTAGTGGGGATATTTTTATAATATATCCATACATAATG
The DNA here is from genome assembly GCA_018584345.1 of Thuja plicata. Taxonomy (NCBI): domain Eukaryota; kingdom Viridiplantae; phylum Streptophyta; class Pinopsida; order Cupressales; family Cupressaceae; genus Thuja; species Thuja plicata. The sequence goes on along the minus strand of MU225013.1, from coordinate 1,081,289 downwards.
TGAATATTATCTTGTATGGGGCCTTGTGAGTTCATCGCCCAAACTTTTTTTCTCTAATTTCTAGAAGCATTCATAATATTTTTCTTCATGTGGAACATTTGATCCAATGTATCTATCATTGTATCAATCTTCTTTTTTAATTTATCTATACTTTTTTCCCAAGTTGAATTTCCCCTTGCTATTTTTGATATTCACTTCATTTTCTATTTAAATGAAATAAGTTCTCCTTTATAATATCTACATGTTATATTACTAAATTGCATATGAAAGAAGACCCATAGGTTGACAAGATCTAGATTTAGTACCATTTGTAATGTCCCATTGAATTTCTAAAATATTATAAGGAATGTTTCAAATTTAATGTCTACTAGAAGACTGGTCAAATTAGCACAATGCTAATTTTTGTGTGATATCACTCTTGATAAATTCAGATTTTCCATCCATTAAATCATAACTTGAGGGCTTCTATCTTTAGGTTAAATGAACAATAATTTCATGCTCCAAAGGAGTAATAATCAAACAATAAAATATGTATTCTTTGTATGGTAGTTTTTTCTCCTTATTTGGTGTCTCTTATGGGTCTTTTTAATTCAATAGTCATGATTTTTCACATGCCCCTTCGGCTTTGATAAAATTAAACTTTAATTGAGTTAAATTTTTGGAATCATATTCATTATATTTTATTTATGGATGTTTTAAGTTACTATAGTTATAATCCCATTTTGAAGGTGACATTAAATCTAATATTATCTATGCCAGTACTACAAGAAGTTTAATGCATGTAGTAGTTTTCCCTAGACTAGATTTAGCCCAATAAAAATCGAGGTTTGAGTAGGTTTATGTCTAACCTTGGCAGAGAATATTGTAATTATGTAAAAAGGGTCCACTAGTGGGTACATGGTGACTTTTTTGGAGGAACAATGAGTTGAATGAGTAAGAGGTATCCCATGGTTATTTTATACACCATTGAAGCTAATTATATGGTTGCAAGACATTTATTTAAGGAATCCATTTGGTTACAAAGGTTGTATACAAGTATTAGTGTTGACTAAAAGATAATTAAGATTAGTTGTGATAAAAAAGTGACTTTTATTTGGCCAAGAATACTACATATCACATAAAGACCAAGCATGTGGATATATATATTGTCATTTTATTCTTAAAATGATTGCTAATGGACGAATCAAGATAAAGAATAGTGACATGTAGGAGAATGTTGCATATTCACTTACTAAACCTATGGATTATTAAAGTTTATGTGGTACATGTAGACCATAAATCTTGTTTCTACTACTTAGTTGACTTATGTATTTCTATGAATATATTTATAATATATGATCTCAAGAGGGAGAATTCTAGGATTACAGTGAAATCAACCCTGTAAATCATATGTATTTAACTACTCCTAATATTTTTTGTGAATCATTCACATGGGATGAGGCATTCACCATTAATATTAATTATACATTCTTTTTTTTTATCTTAAGGGATTTATATCCACAATAATCAGTTTTTACCACTAGTCAATAACATATTTTTTATTAGTACCAATTTACTAATTCACGGAAGAGAATCTTAGAGGTTATAGTGGTCTTAAGAACCCAACTCCCTATTGTAAGGAAGTTAAGTAGTGAGACAACTTCCTACACTAACCTTAAAGATAGAGTAATGTAAAAAAATTCTCAGATATTTTCAATAGTTATAGGAACTTAATAGAAATAACATGCATACCAAAACACAATACTTTACACGGGGAAAACCCTTTTGGGAGAAAAATCCCACACTCTAAAAGACATCCAGTATATTATTTAGAAATCATTAACAAATTATAAAATACTTGTAGAGCAAGTTTCTCATAAAAGTATCGCCAACAAGGATCTAGAGGTAGTTGAACAACTATCAGAATCTTATAACACATTACAATGCTTCTCACATGCCTAATATATAGGAGATACAAAACATGAAACCATCAAAACAATATTACAAACAAATGGACTAAAACCACCCATAAAAGGGACACAAAATATCCATAGTTGGACCTATGATCTAATGATAAATGGTTAGGATTAACAATGACAAATTATACAAGAAATTTTGTTTCAAGGGCATTACCCCCAAAACCCCCCGCCTGGGTGTGTTGCCCCCAACCCCCGACAAGGTTGAAACATCATATTCCCAACAAATCTCCCACTTGTTAAACACCTTTTAAGAGTAATGAGAGGGTTTCAAACATCTTTTATTAATCACTAGGGGCCGAAAGGCCCATAGACTCCAAACACTAATTAAATTTATTTGTGTTTATAGCATTGGTCAAAGAATATACAACATTCATAAAAGTCACTACCTTAACCAAATTCACCTTGCCATCCTACCATATCCCTAACAAAATGATGTTGAACATTAATGTGCTTGGTCATAGCATGAAAAGTCAAGTTCTTAGCTAGGAGATCACACTTTGACTGTCACAATAAATTTTTACTACTCCTTTTTATTCCAATATCTAAATACACGCTTCTTTACAATCATGATTATCTTTCATATACTCTGCTTCAATAGTGGACAAAGCAACCACAATTGTCACTTACTCATCCAATTAATTACTCTGCCAAATAAAGCAGACACATAAGCACTAGTGGATCTTCTGCTATCAACATTACCTACCCAGTCCAAATCCACATAAGCACAAATATCAAGGGAAAATTTTTCTCTTATCATACTACCATAATAACACAAAGAATGCTCGGAGGTACCCTTCAAATATCTAAATACTCTTTTTATTGTATCCCAATGAACCTGACATATACCTGGAAAGAACTCCCACTGCTTGGGCAATTTCCGCCCTAGAACAAACCATAACATACACTAAAATTCTAACTAAATTCTAGTAAGGTACTCTACTCATGTCTTCCATCTCTGATGAGGATGTAGGATAATTTGAAATAGACAACTTTGCTCTAGTTGTAAAAGGAACACATAATGGTCTACAATCCTAAATGTGTAAACCTTTCTAAAACTGAGTTCACAAACTTACTCTAGCCTAGCCATAAATTTTTGTTCACTCTATCTCTTTTGATTTCCATCCCAAGAATGTGCTTAGCTACACCAAGATCTTTCATCTCAAATTTAGCAGCAAGCTAAGACTTTAGTTTTGAAATCAAACCTTTCTCTTTACCAATGAATAACATATCATCAACATATAATGCAATGTACATAAAATGATCACCATCAAACTTATAACAAACACAATGATTTGATTTAGAACACTCGAATCCCAAACTTAATACATATGTATTAAATTTTTGGTACCACATCCTAAGACTCTGCTTGAGGTCATACATAGATTATTTCAATTAGCAAACCAAATTACTTTGACCCTTTACCATGTAGTGCTTTGGCTATGTCATGTAAATATCCTCCTCCAAATAACCATAAAGGAAAGCAATTTTCACATCCATTTGCTCAACCTCTAAATCATAAGCAACAACAATAGAAAGCAAAAATCTAATGGGTGTCATTTTTGCAACAAGAGAAAAAATCTCACCATTATCAACACCCTCAACCTAAGAGTAGTTTTTCTAGAAATTCTAGCAAATAACTTGGACTTTGTAGGAGATTTGGATCTCCCTCATGGTCGTGTGATGTGAAATTATCATATTGTAGTTTGTTTTTTGCTGGATAATAAAATAAGTGGACGACTATTTCTCTAGTGGATGTAGCCCATAATGGGTGAGCCATGTTAAATCTTTGTGTTATTATATTTTTGTCTTTCTTATTTTTGAATTTTATTTTATATTGGTTATTAATCATATCTACCTAATGAATAAGTGGATGACTACATCCACCAGAGAAATAACCATCCACTTATTTTATTATCCAACGGAGAACAAATTACAATATGATAATTTCACATCACACACCGCAATTCTAGCAAATAACTTTGGAATTTTAAAGAGAATAACCCCACACTCCAAAAGTCACCTAATACATTATTAAGAAATCAATAATAGATTACAATATACTTGCGCAGAAATATTCTCACAAGAGTATCACCAATGGAGATCCAGAGGTAGCTCAACAACTATCAGAATTTTACAATGCATTCTAGTGCCTCTCACCCACCTAATATCTAGGAGATACAAAACTTGAAACCGTTGAATAATATTGCAAAACCATGAGCCAAAACCACCCATAAAAGGTGCACAAAATATCCACAATTGGACCTCTAACCTAATGATAAACAATCAAGATTCACAATGAAAAATTATAAATAAAATTTTGTTACGGGGGTGCTATCCTTCAAAAAACCCGTAGGGGTGTACTACCCCCGAACCCTAGTAAGGTTGAGACACCATTTTCCTAACACCTATGAGGTCATTTTGGACAATTGCAATGTTTTTTGGATGGTTATATAACTCCTCCACATAAAGTTATTAACTACCTTGTAAAATAGGACAAATTAGTTGTCCACGATAAGAACAAGTTAGTTGTCCATGGGTAAGATGTGAGTAATGTGATTATAAAATATATTATTTTAGTTAATAAATACTTAGATTTATCTAAGGAAAGCATGTGATACAATAACCAATTTTGATGCCCCATTTAGAGGATAAACATGATATAAAAGTAGGGGTTCAGGTGGCAAAAATGTAACATTGCGAGCTAGTAAAAACTCTACTTGTAAGTGTTGAAGGAGTGAAGATTGAATAAGAGAAATGAAGGATTGTTTATAATCTCTATTATTCAAGATAATATGGATTTGAACCTCTTGCCTATGTGGAGTTTTTTTGTCCAAAAAAGGTTTTCTCCATAAACATTATGGTAGGACTTTGTTCTTTTATTTCATATTTCTTCATATTGATGTAATTTTTTTTACAATCTCTCGTTTGGTTATGCATCCATTAAATAAGATTTAAGTTGAATTCAAGCTTCCTTTTTATAGTAGTTCACCCATCCTTTTAATGGATTTAAGAGGGAATTTTTATTTTTCTAGAAACTAAGACATAAGAATGATATTAGTAAGGATGGGGTTAAATAAAAAATACAAAAAGACAATCCCTCCAAAGGGAGAAATAATTTTCGTATATGTTCACAACAATGTGTGCACTAAGATAGTAAACTTTGCTTAGTCAAAATTTGAATAAAAAATGGTAGAATGCTTCTCTTAATGTTCATCCAAAGGAAATAAAGAAAGAGGATTTAAATAAATATCAACATAATCCAAGGACCATAAATAATATAGTGCATTAGGCAATAAGGCAAGACAATAAAGTATAATAATATGCAAATCAATATAATCTAATATATGAGGAAACTAGTAAAATAATATTTGCAACAAGCATGCAATTATAATTAAGAACAAACAATCAAATCAACAAAATAAAATAAAGAGGATGGAGTGATACTTAACTTGGGCAATGTCTATACAACATACAAAATTGTTCAGATTGGACAATTTTCTACTATTTAATAATTAAATTAAAAATATAAAACAATTGTAATGAGTTTTTAATTTAATTAATTGATCACACGAAAAGGTTGATTCTGTCAGTTAGATAGTCATTGGCCTTAACTTGGTGACTTATTAGCATATTAATCTTCCCCCTAGCTTTAAGAACCTAGAACCATGATGGTGAATTTTCTAATCTTTAATCTCCACATCATTTCTTTGCAACTTATTTTTCTTGGCCCGTTTGGGTGTTGGAATACCAAATGTTGGATGTAGTCAATTCTGGAAGATGTTGCAATTCTGGAAGATACTGCAATTCTGGAAGATACTTATCCTGAAAAATGACTTCCGGAATATGGGTTGGACTCGTTTGGTTCACCTGAAAGATGACTGAGAAGATGCATAAGGATTTTTAATTGTTTATTTCTTTCTTTTTTGAATATACACACACATGTGTATATACACACATGTGTATATACACACATGTGTATATACACACATGTGTGTATATACACATATACACACATGTGTGTGTATATATACATATATATGTGTATATATACATACACATGTGTGTATATATATATACACACACACACATGCACACACATGTGTGTATATACACATATGTGTGTATATAGCAATATAATATACCAATGTGTTTCAAATGAAGGTTTGGAGAAGACATGAATCCGACGAGATATTAAATTTGGTTTTATAAAAAATAGAATTGGAATTCGAAACTCCAATTCCACCTATTTGGGTGGAAGATGCATATGCCCATTTTGGGGCAAAATTAGAATTTCAAAATTCCAATTCCAATTTTTTTGGATGGACACAAACATGGAAGAAACAAAATTGGGAATTAGATAATGCCAATTCCAGGCATATTCCAGCTATCGAACGGGCTCGTACCCTAAAACTTTAAAGTGAAGTAGGAAAGTTTGCTTGTTTACAAGTAGTGTTATTTTGAAAATGACCAAGAAAAAGTTCTTATAAACTTTTGTAATCACAAGTAACGGTTCTGAATAAAGTTGATATCATCATCATTGAATGACAAAGTTAATTACGCCTCGTATGATTATCCACAAATAACCCCTCTAAATAATGTTGATATCATCATCATTGAATGGTGAAGTTAACTAGGTACCAATATGACAAGTCTTGTAATCACAAATAACAATTCTAAATAAAATTGATATCATTATTATTAAATAATGAGATTAACTAAATATCGTATAATGAATTATAAAATCAGACACCACTTACCATAAACAATGACATTAAACGATGTTTGTCCAAAAATCAAGACAATAGCTAAAATAATTCTTTCATGCAATAATTTTATATTATTATATATCTTGTCACATTGATAACAAATATGATATTAAGTTTTATATATCCATTCAACAATTTCAATTAAATGCATACTATTTTTACTTTAGAAAATATTTAGCCTTGTGAAAAATGATATATAGGCTTATTAGTTCCTGCCGGTAGGCAGGATACTATAGCATTCATTGAATGTTATTATATTTGATTTTGGACCAATCAGTTACATGAATTTTTGGTGTGCATTTAATTTTTGTAATGTTTTCATTTTCTATTGAAATTTCAATGTTTTTAAAATGTTTTGTCCAATTTTCTCATTGTTGCCTGCAGTGAACAGTCATTGTGCCAAATTTTTTTGAATAGAATGGAAATATTTGTTTGTGCAGCATTGAATAACTCTATTAATGTTGGTCAATTGTTATGTTCAAGTAGATGGATAGGTTGAAATGACCATTTTGCTAGTAAATCGAGCAAAATCTGGATGCCTATGGACTAAAATTATAAATGCATGGAGCAAAATCCGAAAGCCTGTGGACTAAAATTATAAATGCACTTTAAGTCTATGTTACTTTTTCAAGAGGAGTTGGTTGCAGTAGTGGAATAGGTTTTCAAAAATTTAATTATTTTTACTTTTGCAGTTTGTATTCGTAGGCTATTCTCAAGTTGTCTGACAAGACAAGGGCTATTGTGATGAGATCAGAACAGTTGAAATGGGTACCAATAATGGAGGAAATCTGAACAAAAAATTTGGTTGTTACATCATTCTAATAAATCCAGCGTAGATAGGGAGATATTTTCCACCTTGGGCAATGTTTACGGTCTAGATGAAATGCATCATTTTTGAAAGAATGAAGCCAATAAATGAAAGTCAGAAATTAGATTTTGTAATTTAATGGCAGACTACAATCTGGAACATTCATCTCCAGTATTCCTTCATCCATTTTATAGGTCATTTGGTTTGCAAAGTTGCAAAGAAGTTTTCTCCAGTTTTAGGATTTTGCATAAATTTGAGGTAATGATCTGATTCCTGTCAAATTGTTTATATTTTGTCATACATTTATTTTTTTGAAAATTCTTAAAATAGTATGCAAAAAAATTGTAGTTATTGGCCTCTATATTATGATCTTTGCATCTTTCACTTCTTAACTGATCACCATGTAAATTTTTGCTGCCTATTTTAGGAATCTGATAAATTTTATGCAAAACTGATTTAGAAATATCGTTAAAGCTTCCATCGCTGAACACATAGGAAATATGTATGCAAGTGCTCTGAAAAATGAGTGAAATTTACTTGACACCTGTTGTATGCATTTGCAGAAACATAAAATTTCCTGCTGTGAGAAGACAAATTTCTGTTGTGCATTTTTCCCAAGCATTATTCCTTACCAGAAGAAAATTGTAAGACAAATAAAATGATGTTACCAAAAGCAAGAGTAGAATATTAGAGATTCAACTGAGTGAAGAATTTATGGAGTCATTTGAGAGTGCTTATCTATTTCTCTTTTCTTATTTTGGTATATTTGA
>MU225013.1:970062-1072887 GCA_018584345.1 Thuja plicata | reverse complement strand
TAAAGCTTATGAGGTCAAAAACTATAAGCATAGTTAACAGTAGCATTAAGTCCTCAAATTGACAAAAATTAGACATTCAAGACAATTGTATAATGCCTAAATTGCATATATGCTTAGCATTTTGACTGCTTCAAATTAAACATAGGCAGGAACTAGACGCTATGCGTCCTTGTTTTACATAGATTTTCCAAAATATAGATGTGTTTATTATAAAATCAGACATCACTTACCATAAACAACGACATTAACCAACATTTATCCAAAAATCAAGACAATAGCTAAAAGAAACTAGGAACCTTAACCACAAGCATGGAGGGACCCCCTCCTTTAACAGACTTAAAAAAGAAAAAAAGAAAAAGTGCTGTACAAGTTCAAATTGCAACGGCTTTGCCGCCCATCTAAAGTAATTCAGTATAACTCAATTATATCTTTCTATACGGAGAAGAATGAGAAGAATATACAGATTCGCAACGAGAGTCGGAGTATGTTATGTGACGTCTGAATCCGGATAATGATTTCGAAGCAATGGGATATCCAAGAAGCAGACACACTTCTACAGTAGAGATCACTCCTTCCTGCCATATGAATTTACGGTCCTCATCTAAAAGAAGACAGACAAATAGTGATGACAAAGAGAATGCAAGTGCTGCAAGGGTGAAATGCTCGAGCTCGGTTTCTGGGAAGGGTTTGGTGAAAAGAAAGCGGACTTGTCTGCAGGTTAGGGACGACAATTCCACGGCAGAGAGTTTTCCTGAGATTCCTGTTGACGGAGAAATAGGGTTTGGGGCTAATCAACAACTAGACGAGGGTTTACGACAGCTTGATTCTAGAGACGAGGGTTCTGCTCATGCTTTAAATGGTGAAAATGATGCCCAACCGAGCTCCACAGAGTGCCCGGTTGAAGATCAATCGGTTTTATGTGCCACCTTGAAGGTATGTTTGCGATGGTACGCATTGCTCCTGTGTTATGAATTGCTTTAAATTTTTTTCCTTCGATCTGAAGAGGCTGAGTTCTCAAGTCCTAGATCATGCTACCTTGTCCTGCTAAGGCTAGAGACTCTTAAGAACTTCTCTGTGGGATCAGCAGAAGGTTTGCCCCAACCAGTTGGCCCTCGGCTTAAGAAGAATGAGATGGGTACAAAGGGAACTAATTTGGTCTCATGCTCAAAGATAAAACTGATCATAAACAGTTGATTCCTAGAGTTTTTTCTATAAATGTTTGGTAACTGCAGTTAAATCGTTAAGGTTCAATTGCTCGATCTGGGTTAAACTGTCGTTAAATTTTAAATGCTAAACTGTCATTAATGGGGTAATATTTTCTGAAAGTGTTAGAGATCATCCTTGTTATACGATCCCCATCCTCGAAAGGGGTTTTGAAATTGAATTTTTATGGGTTGGCATGCTGCAATTCTAGTATTGCTATTCTATTCAGTGATTTTAAAGGCTGTCTTAGTAAGCGTGGTTCGTTTTCCCTTTGTGTGAAATTAGACAATGTTGTGGATTGGGAAGTGGTGATTCCACAATCTCTTCTTGGCTTCTTCAGTTTAGTGTTGCAAATTGGCAGGTGAAGGAGATTCAAGGAATATTATTGATGGTCTTTTTCATGGTTTGTGTTTAAATTGGCAGCTTTGTGGTTTGTTGGATGAAGCAAAATTATGTTGTTCCCAATTTTATGTCGTTGCTTTGTTCATAGCTTTTCGGAATGCAATTGAGTTGTTGATTTCTGTGCAAATTAGGAAATCAATCAAGAGACTTCTTAGGTTTGGCTAGTGATGTGGCAATTGGCAACACTTGCTCCAAATTGGTGTGGTTTTTTAGGATTGCTTGTCTACCCTTTTTGTTGTATTAATTTTTTCATGAAGATGCTCTGCATTCATTCTCTTGACCATGTGCCTTGTTTATGAATCATAATAGTTGGTTTATGTATAGCATCTCCTAGTCTGTAATGTCCCCTTTCCAAAATAGGATTTAATAATAAATAGCAATAATAAAAATAAAAATATAAAAATAAATAAATATATAGATAATCATAAAATTAATTAAGTTAATGAAAGGTCAAGTGATACATAATGAAGAGTTGCGACTCCCTCAACATAAAATATAAAAGGGAGGAGAGTTCATTGGAAAAGAGATATGGAGGAAGAAAGAAAGAGGGGAGCATAGGATTTAAAGAAGGAAAAATAAAAGAAGAAAGGAATGGGAAGGAAATAAGGAAAGGACAATTTCAAAGGGCAGCAATGATGAAGGGTTGTAACTGTTTCAAAGAGTTGTAATTATGAAGGGTTGTGACTCTTTGAAAGGGTTCTAATTATGAAACATTGTGACTCTTTCAAAGAGAGACAATTATGAAGGGTTGTGCCTCTCTCAAAGGGTAAAAATGATAATCGGATGTGACTCTTTCGAAGGGTGGTAATTATGAAAGGTTGTGACCATTGCAAAGGTGCAGACATGATGAAGAGGTGTGACTCTCCCTCACATTGGAAGATATAACGGGGAGAAGAGTTCACTTGAGGAAGACATCCGAGGGAGATCAATTTGGGGAATAATATATTATTCTCAAAAGGCAACAATGAAAAGGGGCGACTCAATCCTTATTAAAGGTGGTGACTCTTCCACAATAAAGTATAAAGGAGGATTCATTCCAAGCTTTGAAGGACTTATCAATCATCATCCTCTATCCATCAATCATTAGTCCCTCAAGAAATCATAACAAACAATCAAACAACAAGATCAAGCAAACAATCATCAAATCCACACCAATCATCACTTCATCTCAAGATCAAGAAAACATACAATTCAGCAATCAAATCAGCATCATTTGGTAATCACTCATCCATCATCAAATGAACAATCATTCAATCATCATTCACTAAATACCAAAAGATCGATCAAGTACAAATCTAATATAGGGAAATCAATCTAAGAGAGTATTTGATATAAGGGAATCATATATAGATATACAACAGCCTATGGCAGAAAATTCTGATTGAAGATTGGTATTGTCATCACCCTGACCAAAGCTGATTAGAAATTGTCTCATGATAGTGACACTTCACAATTTATGTCATAATAAAATATGCCTTCATATCCCCGCTAAGAATCTAGAGCCTATAGTTGTGACCTGTTTGGTATTAAATCATTGTAATTAAATGAAGCCTCCGTCATATTGATCAAGCCCAATCAATGGAGGAAGTGAAGTTTTGAAGTAGATGACAAGTTCAAATATATATTACTGAAATTTGTCTTATTAATCATGAAGCCCGATTAAGGAATTTATCGTCCATAATATTCTTTCCTTTCCTATCGGCGATCTTTAGCCCTTAACCAATCATTAAGTACAACAACCATGATACTAATGAAGGGGCACAAAATTAGTTTTGAGGAGGCAATGATTAGTTTGGAGAAGACACCTCTTTTGAGCTGCAACTCATTGTCCTCCCCCATTGGCTATATAAGATAGAAACACATTTAGTGGAAGGCATTGAATGAGATAAGAAGATCGAATGATAAGAAAGGCAGATATATATACAATAGGAACTATATATTGTGGACTTACAGTGACAATTATATATTGTGGTATGGTTCCATGCATAATAGGATAATTCCATGTACACTTGCATACCTTTGAATTAATATGCATTTTATGATTTTCTGTCGTAGTATCATAAATATATTGCTGATCTAGAAATGTTTTAATATAGGAAATATGTATGAGATGTTATGTATATTTATATTCTCTGACTCTTGTAATCACCCATGCTTGGGGAAATGAGGGATTACAAACAAGGGAACGGTGATGGGGTCACCTTCTAAGCACGCCACCTCATGGTATATGTCCGAGGAGTCCCATGGGGCCAAAAGGGTGCAAAGGGCTTAGGAAGGATGGACTTTCTGGGCACCCTATTGTGAATACTCTTCATGCGCTCTATCATGGCAAATGAATGCAATAAGATTTTTCAATCATTGGAAATAGGATAGAAGTGGCAAGATTGAGGGGAACTATTATAGGAAACCTCACTAGGTACTCCCCCACCCTCATATGGGTGGCACGTGCCACATGAGGCCAAGAGGGATGGTATATCAGATCTTGGGCCTAGTGTAGAGGGACTCTAGGGCACCCTATTAGGTCACCCTATCTTATCTCTTCAATGGTTGAGTCTTCTCTAGTGATTAGATCTGCACTTTCAATATATGCTTATTAGTTATTTCTAACTAAAGAGACTAGTTTTGTGAATTATGATTATAAATGATTCCTAACTTGCTTGCAGGGTCTCAATCAAAGTGAAAGGTATCTCCAAACCCTACTTGTTTCAATTAAAAATTGTGACCTGGGGAAAAATTTGGGTATTCATATTTTGGGGACACTATATAGTCCCTTTTTCATGTTTGACATTGATTATGCTGGCCAGCTATGGAGATTATTTTGATTGGTGATGTCTTGGTTTTTTTAAAATTTTTTCTTTGTGATTTGTGATGTTTTCTTCAAACGTTTGTTGCTTTTGTGACCATGTGGTTATTTTTCTAGTGGGTGTGACGTTTGTAGGCTTGCTCTATATCCAGGTAGTAGAGTGGTGGTAAAAGACACAATGCTTAGAGCCAAGTGAAAGTCTCAGACTATTGGTTGATGAAAAATTTCCGTTGTACGCAATTTCTCTAAATTTGTTGAAAAGTTTTTTGCTCAAGGAGTGCTTGTTGTGTGGTTCTTGGTTTGGGACATATTGAAGCACTCAATGTTGCTTCCTCTAGCCCTTAGTAATGGTGATGAAGTTCGAAGAATGAATAAAGCCTACTTTCTAAAATAATTTTAGTGATGCATTGTAATGTGGACAACTCGTAGACCTTGTTTGGACTTGTGGAAGGTCATCAAGCATCTTCTTGTGGCTCATTTGAATGAGGTCCTATATGGCAAGTTGCTTTACTTTGTCATCTTTGGATGTTTTAAAGCTTTACCATTTGGTGCAATGCAGTAATGCTATTTATGGGGCATAGTTCTCGATCTTGATGAATTGTGCCTTTATCTCCTGGGCTGATCTTGATGAATTGTCATTAGGGTTAAGGATGGAGCTGGTTTTGCTGTCGAAGGGCACTCATTTGCTAATGAAGGTTTGGGAGGTCGCACTTTAGGTTATGGTGTTGGTGGTTGGGGGATAGCTTTGTAGCAATTGATGATGGTTAGGTTAATGTTTTTTGGCTGTTTTGATTTGTTTGAAAATGTTTTTATTGGCTTTTGGTTTATTGCTATTATATTGTTTTTGCCCTTTGTGGTTATGCGATATTAAGTATATACTTTTATATTTTGTATCTATGATGTTATTGTTCTCATTTAGGGGCCCCTATAGAACCCCTTAGGCATTAATTAATTTTTTTATAAAAGTTAAATCTAAAAGCAAAATAAAAAATAAAATGGAAAACAAAAATAAAAATTGTAAAATAAAAAACAAAAACAAAAACGTGTGATGAAACATATACTTCTCAACTACTCAATGTCATTGTTCAAGGCCATCTAAATGCCACTATAGATTGAAATCTTTAGTTCCATTGCAAATGAAAATACACATGCTATTATACATCTTCACCATTAGCAACTACATAGGTTAATATAGTTGTAGATCTTCAACGTGATCAAGATTAATCAATAAGCCAATATAAAGACAGTTCAGAAAGAAGACACAAGACTAGTTGAAGAAGTGATAAGATCACAAACAAAATTGAAAATAGAGACTGCATCAAGACACTAATAATCTTTAAATATGAACAATGGTTGTTCAATGTAGATGGGATGTGTTTTTGTAAAGAATGGGGCACATTTTATAGGATAAAAATGTAAACCCTAATTAGAAAAACATTTTTTCAACAAACTTTATCTTTTTTTTCCTTTAAGAATTTGTATGGTCGCATATGTATGAACTAACTGATGATTGAAATGAAATGAAAGATTTTAATAACGTCCGCGAGGCCGAAGCAGCCTATGGGACCCCCTACAATAGCATGCACCCCCGATTAGGGTGCTAGATTTTAGGTCATTTGGAACTTCTTCTTTAAGGCCATATTTAGAATGATTTTTTTTTTAATATGGTTGCTAGATTTAAATTTTTAATAATAAATCTAGCAAGCTCTGCAACTTAGCTCACAAGCATCCTTAAGGGAAAAGAGCCAATGCTTTGTGCCTCTAATGAAAACTCTAGCTACTTATTACTTTACTATTAATTAACAATTTTTTTTACATATATTGTTTGATGATTACAAGAAAATCGACAGCAAAATAAAACTAAATGAAAACTTGCATATAGCAACTACAACATTTGTTTTTACTACTACCCCCCTTTAAATAAATTAATAAAATATTATTAAATGAAGGTGTGACCCATTTAGAGTAGCAATTGAAACACTTTGTTGGTGAGGCTGCCACCAAGGTTCAAACCTCTGTTGGGCTGTTGTGCTCTTAGGCCTTGTGCCTATGTTGGGCTCTTGTGCTCGCGAGTTCAAATTTGTAGAGTGTTTGGCAGCTTAAAAGGCTATCGTTTATCGATTAAAAAACAATAAATGAAATTATTAATATTGTTAGTAATGACTCTTTATGAAATGTAGTTAAGGTAGCGAAACAACTTCCCACAATAGACTTGAGAGGAGGGTTATGCAAAATTTTTAAGATCTTTACACCGGTTACAATAATTTAGCAGAAATAAACTTAATAGCATGCATACCACAACACAATGATTTACATAGGCAAAACCCTTTCGAGAGAAAAACCCCACTCCAAAAGATGCCCAACATATAATTAAAAATCAACAACAAAATAAAATATACTTGCATAGCAAGCATTTCATATGAGCATCACCACCCAGAGATCCAAAGGTAACTCAATAGCTATAAGAATCTTACACACAATCTCCATCTCACGCTCCTATTATATAGGAGATACAATACATGAAACCTCAAACGTTATTACAAAACCATGAGCTAAAGCCTCCCAAAAAGTGGCGCCCGACTTATCTCCAATCCATGATGCCTTATGATGTCTCAAAACACACACCAACCTGTGTAATTTTCTTTTGCAACTCATTAATGTGTCCAACACATTTTTTATGTTTCCATTTCTGAAGACTTAGCTTCTGGAGGCCATAAATTTTGATTCAGGTGTCCAATTGATGAACCATTTGAAGCGCCACAAAGCTCGTGAAGTGCTCTATCAATCTATAACTGCTATACCGGTTACAATCACTTTTAGACTCAAAAAAGTTCTATAAGAGCTTCAAAATTTAATTTGTGACTTTCAAACAAAACTTTTAAAAATGGAAACTTTAATGTCTTCAAATCTAGACACGATCTCACAAAAAATATTTATTGACATGCTTATTTGGCCAATTTGTAGAGTTGGGAATTTTTTTGGACCAATCCGTGCTCAAATGTAAACTTACTATAAATAGTAACCTTATGTAAATGCAAGGTTGAGACATCATTTTTCTAACATTCTCCCACACGTCGAACAACTTGCAATAGCAAAGGGAGTGTATATATCATAATATAATTGCTAGGAGCCACGAGGCCCTAAACTTTGAACACCATTTGAACTTCATTATGCTCATGAACTTAGTTAAAGAGTTTGCAACATTCATCAAAGTCTCTACCTTAACTAGCTTTATCCTACCATCCTTAATCATATCTCTAACAAAATGATACTAAACATTAATGTGCTTAGTGTTAACATGATAAGTCTGATTGGTAGCTAGGCAAATCACACTTTGACCGTTAGAATAAACTGTTGCTGCACCTTGCTTTATTCTAATATCTAAATCGCTTAAGGCAAATGACTTCTTTAAAATCAGGAGTAGTTGGCATGTACTCAACTTGAGTGTTGGACAAAACAACTATTGTCTATCGCTTACTCATCCAACTGATTGCACCACCAAATAAGGTAAACACATTAGCACTAGTGGATCTTTTGCTACCATATTACCTGCCCAGTTTGAATCCACATAACCATGAATATTAAGGGAAATCTAGTCTCCCATCGAATTACCATGATAACACAAAGAATAGTTTGAGGTACCCTTTAAATATATGAATACTCTTTTAACTGCTTCCCAATTAACTCTACAAGGATTAGATGTATATCTGGAAAGAGCTCCCACTGCTTGGGCAATGTTTGGTCTAGTGCAGATCATGGCATACATCAAACTTTCTGCTGCGCTCCAGTAAGGTGTTCCGCTTATTTCTTTCATCGTAGATGGAGATGTAGGACAATCTGAAGTAGATAACTTCATTCCAATTGTAAAAGGAACACATAATGGTCTACAATCTTGCATGTTAAACCTTTGTAAAACTGCATTAACATACTCTAGCCTAGCCATAGCTTTTTGTTCACCATATCTCTTCTAATTTTGATCCCAAGAATGTGTTTAGCTACACCATTTTTTTTCATTTCAAATTTAGTAGCAAGCCGTGAGTTTAGTTCTGAAATCATACCTTACATTTACCAATTGATAATATATCATCAACATATAATGCAATGTATAGGAAATGATCACCTTTTGATTTATAATAAGCACAATGATCTGATTTAGAACACTCAAATCCCAAACTCAAGACATATGTTTCAGATTTCTTCAATTTACAAACGAAATTACTTTTACTTTTACCATACAGTGCTTTGGCTATGTCATATAAATACCCTCCTCCAAATCACCATGAAGGAAAATTGTTTTCACATCCATTTTCTCAACTTCTAAATTATAAGCAACTAGATGTCATTTTTGCAGTAGGAGAAAGTATGTGAGCATAATCAACACCCTCAACTTGAGAGTAGCCTTTCACAACCAACCTTGCTTTATACTTCTCATACGTCTATTTGAACCAATTTTCTTCGTAAACACCCATTTTCAAACAAGAAGTTTTTGTCCTTCAAGCAATGGTACCCTCAACTTGAGAGCAATCACCATAGTGCCTCTAAAAACTTCATAGTACCTCTAGTCGATTTTCTATGAACCATAGCTAGATTTTCTATAAAAGAAAGTTTCAGTTCCTTCACATTGGCATTAGTTGACTCACAAACAGAGCTAAGGCCAATGGGATTAGCTGCACCAATAACATTATTGGTGTCAAAATCTTCAAATTCATCAAGTGCAAGCTGAGAAGTGGAAGCCAACATAAGTCTTTAGAATCCACTTTTTAGGGTTGTGGATGTTGTTATATGGAGCCTAATCAGATTCAGAGATTAATTTTTCCCCACTTTTATCTGCACAGTTTCCCCCCAGATTTTTCAACAGGGGTTTGGGGGACTTTTATTATTGTACAAAGGCACCGGGAGTTATTTTTCTATTCGCCGACATATTGTAACCCTAATAGTGGATGTCAAAAAATAATTAAATTTGCAAAAAAACAATTTGGCCGTTGACTTTGACCATCCGCGGGACCAAGTTCGCTGGTGGTTTGATATTTTCCAGCTTGGTCCACCTAGGTCCGAATTGGGCGTGGTCTGGTTCGAACCACCACCCTGTGGGCCGGACCCTGTCCGGACCCACAGGCGAACCGAATCAGAACCATGAACCTGTTCGTACCGTGGTTGGTTCAGGGGCCCTTAGGGGTGAACTGGACATCCTAGTTGATCATTATTGTATATCTGATTCAGATTGTCTGAGTTTGCTGTAGTTGAGTTTTATGTGTCTTGTTAGTTTTGTATGAAGTCATTTATTATTCTGTGAGTGAAGAATATTTGAGTCGATATTATTGGAAAGAGAGATTGTGTAGCATTCACTAAGGGGTTTGCAGTCTAAGTATTTTGAATTGTATTCAGACTCATTCATTATTAAATAAAGTGATATTTCTTGGTTTGGCTGGGTTTTTCCCTCGAGAAGGGGGTTTTCTCAGGGTATTTTTGGTGTTCTTGTGTTTTAAGTTTCTGCTATTTGTTTTATGCTGTTTTGGTTCAAAATTCAACATGGTATCAGAGCGAGTTTAAGGAAAGATCCAAAACCAAATCTATTTCAGCAACGAAGTATTCTTTTCCTCTCTTCTAGTTTGATTCTTTCAAGCTTTAAAAATGGTGAATGGACTCAAGGTTGAAGATAGGCTGGATGGTGCATTGAATTTCACATCATGGAAGTTTAGAGTCCTTATTGCACTAGAAGAGAATGATCTTCTAAACTATGTGAAGACTAATGTGCCTAAGCCAACTGACGATATTGAGAAAGCTCAATGGAGGAAGAATAACATTATGACAAGGAAGATATTGATTGATTTTGTAAAGGATCATCTTGTGCCTATTATATCCAAGTTGAATTCAACTAAAGAAATGTTTGAGAGTCTTCAAAGCTTGTATGAATTCGACAATACCAGCAGAGCTCTGGCTTTGAGACTTGAGCTCCTTCATATAAAAGTGGCTTGAGGAGAATCAATTATCTCCTTCACGAAGATTACAAAATTTAAAGATCAACTTAGTACCATTGGAGATTCAATTGAAGATATAGACCTGGTTATGTTGGCCATGAATGGTCTCCCTCATTCTTGGGAGTGTTTTATTCAAGGCATTAGTGGAATAGATGAATTACCCAAGTTTGATTGTCTTAAAGCTGATTGCATTCGAGAGGAATGCAGATTAGAAGCAAGAGGAATGGACGTAAATCTCATCATGAAGAAGATCATGTTCTTGCTGCTCAAACATCTAAAAGGAAAGGAAGAGAAGGGAGAAAAGGAAATTTCAAGAGGAATAGAGATAGGAATTCAGATTCAACTCCTGAACCGAAGAAGGAAAAGGATCTCTCTAGAATTCAATTTTTAAGATGTGACAAGTATGGTCACTTTGCCAGAGATTGTTTAACAAGACCAAAACATCAAGCTGCTGCTGCAAATGTTGATGATGCTTCACCTCATAAAGAATCCAGTGACAATTCAAAGGGATTTTTATTTATCTCATCCCTTTCAAGCAATGTTCCAACTGATAGTAATACTTGGTTAATTGATAGTGGTGCTTCACGTCATATTATAGGATACCGAGAACATCTTTCTAACTTGGTTGGAAAAGATACTCATTTGCAAGTAATAATTGGTGATGATGCTTGTTATTCAGTGAAAGGTGCTGGAACTACCTCTTTTCGTCTAAATTCAGGCATCCCTCTTCATTTGAGTGATGTCTTGTTTGTTCCAGGAATCAAGAGAAATCTGATTTCAATTTCAGCGTTGGAGGACAAAGGGTATCAAGTTGCATTTGCTAAAGGTAAAGTGCTTGCTTGGAAGAAAAACACTAGCATTAAGACAACTTGTGAAATTAGTGTTCATCAAGAGAGTCTATATAGACTTTTTGTTCATCCTACTCAAGCTTTAACACATGATTCCATCAGTTCAAGTGAGTTGTGACATAGAAGATTTGCTCACTTAAATTTCAAAACTTTTTCTTCCATGGAAAAGATGGTTGTTGGTCTTCCAAAGCTTAATCAAGAACATGATGGTATTTGCAAAGGTTGTGCTCTACGTAAGAATGTTAAAGGTCCTTTTCACAATAGTGAAAGTAGAGCAAAAGAAATTTTAGATCTGATTCATTCTGATTTATGTGGACCTATGTCTGTTGCATCTTTGAGTGGTTTTTGGTACTATGTGATTTTTATTGATGACTTTTCTTGTAAGACCTGGATTTATTTCTTGAAATCTAAAGAGTCTGATGAAGTGCTTTATAGATTTAAAGAGTTCAAAGCTCAAGTTGAAAACATGTCTGAAAAAAGGATCAACGTTTTAAGATCAGATAATGGAGGGGAATATACTTCTGGAGTCTTTCAAAATTTCTGTATTGAGGTAGGGATCAAGAGGGAATTTTGTGTTCCATATAACCCGCAACAAAATAGAGTTGCAGAAAGAAAAATAGGTCCATTGTTGAGGTAGTGAAAGCCATGATTCATGATCAAAATCTACAAACTTCTCTTTGTGCAGAAGCTTGCAGAACAACTGTTTATGTTTAGAATCGAAGTCTAAATCAAATTTTGGATAATGACTCCTGAAGAGGCCTTCACATGTAATAAACCAGAAGTTAGTCATTTCAGAATTTTTGGTTGTCCTATTTATATTCATGTGCCTAAAGATAAAAGATCTAAGTTAGAACCTTCAGGCAAGAAAGAAATTTTTGTTGGTTATAGTGAGTCTTCTAAGACCTACATGATCTACATTCCAAGGCAAAAGTAGATTGAAATCAGCAGGGATGTATCATTTGAAGAAGAAATAGCTTTCAAAAGATCTAAAGGGACTTCCATGGAAATAGGTAGAGAAGAACAAGAGACTTCTCAAGATATGGACATTATTGCTCTTGATTCTCCGTCTGAATTCAGACAGAGTCTACTGAATTAGAAGAATCTATTGATCTAGTTGATCCCATAGAACCATCCAGTGGACCAAGTAATGTTTCATTAGATAGAAAGAGACCTTTACGGGCTAGACATACCATGCAAGATGCTGAAAAGTATGTAGCTCCTCGTGGCACCTTCAGAGAAAGCAAGATACCACATAAGTTTCTAGGTTATCTTGCATTAATGAGTCACATCATTGAGTTTGAACCTTCAAGTTTTGAGGAGGTATCAAATCAACAAGTATGGAGAGATGCTATGATGGAAGAATATCAATCTATAATCAAGAAAGATGTTTGGGATGTTGTTCCTAGGCCTAAAGAAAAATCACTTTTATCTTCTAAGTTGTTCAAAATTAAGCATGCAGACGATGAGAGTATTGAAAAATATAAAACAAGATTTGTGGTAATAGGTTTCTCTCAAAAGGAAGGTATAGATTATGAGGAGACATTTGCTCCTGTAGCTCGGTATACTTCTATTAGAACTATCATTGCTATTGCAGCAGTTAAAGGTTGGAAATTACATCAAATGGATGTAAAGATTGCATTTCTTAATGGTGTGATTGAAGAAGAGGTGTTTATTGAACAACCGGATGGTTTTGTTATTCATGGGAAGGAATCTCATGTATGTAGATTGAAAAAGGCATTGTATGGCCTTAAGCAAGCACCTCGTGCATGGCATGAGAGGATTGATCAATACTTATTGAGCTTGGGATTCTCCAAGAATGATGTAGATCCAAATCTTTACTTCAAGGTAATTGATGACAAAGTTTTAATTTTAGTTCTTTATGTTAATTTATTTCTTACTGGGGCAGATAATCTCATTGTCAAAGTAAGAAAGATTTAGCTTCTGAGTTTGAGATGAAGGATCTTGGTCTTATGCATTACTTTCTAGGACTTGATGTGTGACAAAGGTCTAATGAGATTATTCTGAGTCAAGGGAAATACTCTATAGACATTTTGAAGAGATTTGGTATGCTAGATTGCAAGTCCATGTCAACACCTATGAAAACAAATTTGAAAAAATTGCATGAGTGTGCAACCAGTTCAGATTTAGTAGATCCTACCATGTACAGACAATTGATTGGATCATTGATGTATCTAGTCAATACTAGACCAGATATTTGTTATGTTAACACTCGCAGTGAGTTCATGTGTGAACCTAGACAAACTCATTTTGTTGCAGCAAAGCATATATTGAGATATTTGCGTGGTACAGTGGGATATGGTATGAAATATACTTCTTGTGAAGATCTGAAATTGCAAGGCTTTTCTGATTTTGATTGGGCCGAGTGTGTGCATGATAGGAAAAGCACCACTAGTTGTTTCAGCTTAGGTTCAACTATGATTTCTTGGTGCAGCGGGAAACAATCATGTGTGGCTCAAACTATAGCAAAAGCTGAATATATTGCAGCTTGTGTGGCAGCTCGAGAAGCAGTATGGCTTCAAAAGCTTCTTGCAGGACTGTTTGGGTAGACTTTAGAACCATCTGTGATTCACTGTGATAATCAAAACTGTGTGAAGCTTTCTATTAATCCAGTATTTCATGATCGATCAAAACACGTGGAGATTAAATATCATTATTTAAGAGATATGGTTCAAAGGAAAGCAATTCAATCAAGTACATTTGTATTGATGAGCAAACAACTCAAATACTCACCAAGACACTTTCCAGAGTGAAGTTTAGATATTTTTGAGATAAGATTGATATTGTGGAGAATGATGCTCTTGCTAAGAGAGAGTCTCAGCATCAGTGACTCTTGCTACTTGCTAATAATGTATTTTTCTCTGAGACAAAGAGATTTGAGGTGAAAGCCCTTGTAATGCATTTTTCTTTGAGACAGAGAAATTTGAGGTGAAAGCCCTTGTAATGCATTTTTCTTTGAGATGGAGAAATTTGAGGTGAAAGCCCTTGTTTGCCTCTAAGACGGAGGTATCGCTCTTTCCACACATGGGAGTAGCCATGGTGGATGTCATTTTGAGAGACTCCATGACAACATCACGTTGAGTGACTTCGTGATGAGAGCTTGTGTTTACATTTATTTCACACATGGAGTAGCCATGGTGAACATCATGTTGAGTGATTCCATGATGCCATCACGTTGAGACTCCGTGATAAATTTTGTTTTCTTTAAAATGGGTGTAGCCATTGTGACTATCAAATTGAGAGACTCCATGACATGACAATTTGGAAAAAGCTATCACGTTTGCTAAGAGGGAGTGTTGAAGTTTGGTAGCTGCAAGAGCTATCTGCTTACTTGTGATGGTTGCATTGTGATATTTGCTCTGCTACGACAACTGTAATTCCTTCCTTGTGATCAGGTGAATTAAGATTGTGTAGAGTCTCATACTTTGTTCGGTTTACCTATTTGAAAAGTCTTGTCTCTTTGATATCAAACACTGAAGACTATTGAAGAGTCTTACACGTTGGAAATGAAAGGTTGCACTCTTTATAATTGCCCTCTGTATGTGTCCCGCGATAGTCAAGTTTCCTGTGTCTTCCTTTCAATCATGTCGGTAATCAAGAGTTTTATTATTGCGTAGTATTTGGAATTCAAAGAGTTATGTGTTGCGTAACTGATTATCATCGTAGAGACACATATGCTTGTGGTTGTTGAGTCACACTTTACCATGAAGAGTCACCAATATGTAACGGATGAGCATTCTGTAGCGACGTTTTTGGAGATCTCAGTTGCGTGTTTTCTTTCGGCTACAAAACGGGAGTACTAGTGTCTAGTATCAATACTGTTGCAGAGCATTGTTTATGTTGTGAATTTTGTTAGCAGAGTGTATGATCATCGCAGTGTTATCTGATCATTATTTTATATCCGAGTTTATTGTAGTCGAGTTTTGTGTGTCTTGTCAGTTTTGTATGAAGTCATTTATTATTCTGTGAGTGAAGAATATTTGAGTCGATATTATTGTAAAGAGAAAGATTGTGTAGCATTCATTAAGGGGTTTGCAGTCTAAGTATTTTGAATTGTATTCAGACTCATTCATTATTAAATAAAGTGATATTTCTTGGCGTGGCTGGGTTTTTCCCTCGAGGAGGGTTTTCCCAGGGTTTTTCTGGTGTTCTTGTGTTTTAAGTTTTTGCTATTTGTTTTATGCTATTCTGGTTCAAAATTCAACAGGGCTTATCTAATGATGGAGGAGTCAGGCTAGACTCTTTGTTCGGAAAAATATATTAAAAATGATGTCATCATCTGGAAAATGACATCTTTCATTTTAATCCAAGCAATTTTGAGAAGATTCAAGATTTCATTTTATAATTTGAATTACTAAGTTTGCTACTAAAGGATTGCATTATTGGAAAAAAAAGATTCATAACTAGTTCTGAATTTACTATGCCTTCCTTTGATGGATTTGCTAAGAATCTCACTAAAGAACAAGATAAATTAATTTAGATAGATGCACTTGAGTGTTCTAAATCAAATGCATTGATTGCAAACCAATCAAACAAGAGTTTAAAGCTTCTGGTAGTTTAGATAAGAAGCGAAAAAATAAAATCACAGTCCTCTTTTGCTACAAAGACAACCACAAACCTCTTCTACAACAATGACAAATTCATTGTCCTCTTATACTTCAAAAGAAGAGTAATAGATCTCTGCTTGAAAAATAGTCATAAAAAGAAAGGAAGGTCAAATGTGTTCATTGTAATAAAGGGTTATAACTCAAATTGGTGAGGGTGATGGTAGATTCCTTTATTATGCCATCTATTGAGGTTCAAATCCCTTGGAGGTGCAATAATTAAGGAATGAGGTCGAGATCATGCTTTGGTTGAATGGATACCCCTTAGTCGTTAGG
The DNA here is from genome assembly GCA_018584345.1 of Thuja plicata. NCBI lineage: Eukaryota > Viridiplantae > Streptophyta > Pinopsida > Cupressales > Cupressaceae > Thuja > Thuja plicata. Next base: position 1,056,755 of record MU225013.1, on the reverse strand, counting down.
TCTTAGTCAAAGGGGTTACACTTAAAGGCTTGTGTTCTTGTATTTGCTAGTTGAAATTATTTTGTGGATTTGATATAAAGCCGTTCAACAAAAAAAAAGCGTTTATTGTAGGAAGGGGCATGATGAGTTCAAATTTACGAAGAAATAGGTAGACTGGTTGACTAGTATTTTTAAGAAGAACAACATGAGTCTTCTTGATTCTCATTTGTAGGGTTCTTTCTTCTCTTCTTATATATTTGATAAAGGGAAAGTAAGGCATTAGTTGCAATTATCTCTTTCTCTTCTAAGTCAATTTTAGATTTTGGCGCTTCACATCACATGGCCTGTTTTGAAGATGTTTGTTTCTCATTAGAGCTAGGCTCTATGCCACAAAATCTCATGTCTGATTATACTTAAAGAGAAGTTTGTGAGACTAGATATGTTGATGTGGGTGATGGAACATTCAATGATGTCTTTTGTTTACACTCCATGTTAGCAAGTTTCTCTTCAGTTGATTGGATCACTGTACGTAGGTACAACTAAGAGAGCTGAACTAACTTAAGATTTAGTCGTAATATTGGTGAGTAGAATGTGATGCTCTAGTTGTAGTTAGGAAGGCTAATCACTAGTCCAAATTGTATGCCTTTTCTTTCTTTATGCAAAAATTGCCTTGCATTGCACTTTTTACTCATGCTGATTATGGAATTAAATTTGGCATGAGTGTTTTGACCATCTTAACTAATATTATCTTCAACAATTGAGTTGAAATCATCTGTTAAAATCCACTTTTCTGATGGGTTGTGCCACAAATGTATCATTGGAAAACATCTCGAAGAGAAGTTTGAAAAATGAAAGTCTTGGTGGGCTTCACAAGTTTTAGAATTCTTTCACAATGATCTATCAGCCCCCTTCCAATCTTTATCAGCAAAGTCTGATATGTGAAAAATGATAATACAGGGTTTCATTTTTTCAAACAATGTTTTAGGTTTACCTATTAGCAAATAAATGTAATTTTCTTTTTAAAAGAAGTGTTTATTTTTAAAATGAGCATATTTTTCATGTTTTCTTGTGGGTTCTCCTAGGTATGGTTGTGTATTACCATACTCGTAAGGTACCCAAGACAATAGGGTCGTGTCCTGGGTGAACAAAGACTGGACCTATGCTTGTACTAGGACCTGCCCCCTTTGATATGATGATGGTGAATAGAACCTTGGAGACCAACCCACAAGGTACTTGGAATAAGGCTATTCCTTGGGCAAGCCCAAGTTGGACTTGTACCTGTATCTAGACCTGTCTCATTCAGCATGATGATGATGCCCAAAATAGTAGAACCTGGTAACTTAGTCTTTTATGTGATAGATTAATATAAATCTCACTCAGTGGAAATGTTTTTTTTGATCTAGTATTGTTGGGTTCAAACTCTTATTGGTTCAATAAAAATAAGTTTAAAGTTCAAATCCTTTCTGATACAACAAAATTAAAGTTCAAACCCATCTTTATTGATCTTGGCATGCCGGCTTATCACAGTTCCATATGCATGTAAATATTTCTGTTTGGCTGGTGCAGGAGTTATACTCAAAGCTACATCTGAAGTATAAGCGATTAAAGGTTTGAATATCTACACTTTAAGTTTTACATCTTGTGTAATGGCATATTTGGATATTTAATAACAATTAATCTATGTAATCCTTTATGCTCCTTTACCATGCCTTAGGATTTACTTATCTCTTTTTGGTACATCTCTATAAAGGAAAGGAAGTTTAGTGAAGTTGAGGAATATATTGAAGAACAAAACAGGAATCTAATTGGATATACAGAAGGTAATTATGTCCACGACTTTTTTTTTTGTATTTTTAAAATTTTATAATTGATTCTTCTAAATATGTATATGGATATCATGTGAGAATCATTTTATTTACAGCAAATGTTGATTTCTTTCTCATTATCAGATCGTTCTTATATTGAATGGCCGAGTAGATATTCACGCTAAACTTTACTATTAGATTGAGTACATTGGTAAGATTCTAGTAAGTGTCATTCTTAATGAAAAATTCCACTGACAGGCATGATCATACAGATTTTTATGATTGATAAACTAGATTAATTGCAATGTACAAGACTGTAATAAGTGAACTGACATTGTTTATATTATACAAAATACAAATATAAAATACAAAATGGACACACTGTTATGGAAACATAATAATCAAGAAGAAATACTGTTGTAATGATAGGTCACTTATTAATCCTGTTGCAAGTGATCCACTTCAGCACCCTCCATCTCTGTGATAACATGGTTTGTCTTTGCCCTTGAAGCAGTTGGAGATGGCAAGTCTCATAAAGCAAATGCTTATTTTTCAATTTTGTCAAAATACTTGTGACTGCCTCAACTGTGATGACTTTGATCAGTATTCTTTTGGGACATCCTCCTCATTTCTTTTTTGACTCTACACTGAGTATATTCTATATTGATAAGGGGATTTTGTACGTAATTTCCTCATGAATGTCCAGCTCTCTCTCTCTCTCCCTCTTCAAATGTAATTTGTTACATTCTTTTTGTTAGTATGACTGACTTGCACCATTCTTATTTGTTTGAATCTTTGATATATGTATCTAAAATTTTCTTTTAAGCTTTTTTATTTTATCAAATTGTAAAACTGGATCTGTTACTTTCCCACACAGGAGTCATAATCAGTTTTGTTCTGTCTGTTTGGTTTTGTTGTCTTTCTGTCCTTTTCTAAATGGTTGCAGGATCATGGAATGAGGCTTTTGAAGTCATCCGTCATGGTAGAGGAATAAAGTTCTTAGCCGAGAAATTTGTTGAGATCAAGATAGCACATGGATATGGGGAAACAAAACTAGAGATAGCATTCGAAGTGGTACAATTGCATGAACAAATAGAGAAACAGCTCAAATTGAATGTGTGGAATTACAATTTTTCAGAAAGCTAATAAGTACACACCTCTATATGGGAATTCAAAGATGAATTCAAATTTCATATTGCTTGAACAAGGGTGTTGTTGATGTGAGTTTTGTTCCACTACAACATGCAAAATCAAATACTTAGTATTCCAAGAGGAAACACCAAATCTCCAACTCTTGAATAAGGATGTGGATATGCTAAACAGCGTAGATGGATTGTGTGATCAAATGAGACAACCCCAAGGTTCCTTCTTATTGTGGACTTCCACTCAGTTATAATGATGTGATATGTTGGTTATCACAAAGGGACTTACACTGTTCATTCAATGGATATCAACTTGACTTTAACTTCTTCCAACTACTCCTAACTAAACTAACTACAAATGATAAGGGTCGAGAAAGCTACTCTACTCCTAGAATGTAAAAAACTGTGGATGTCCTTGTGACTCTACTAGACTTAAGCCTTGGACATCAACCAAGCTAGTGCAATCTCCTAAGATAAAATGTAAGATGTTCAATTACCACCATTCCATTAACACCATCCATCGATGCATATCAATGTGCAAGCAATAATCGAAGTTAAGTTCATAAATATGCCATTCGACCATGCAAGGCAAACTTACAATCAACAAGCAGCGAGTGGTTTGGCCTAAGCAAGTTCACCAAAGATGCATCCAAAATATCTTCCATTGAACTAAACATTACTTCTTATCAACATGAAATGAAATCTAATCTAAGTGAGGAAGTGTAGAAACCATGCAATACTCCAATGCAAGACAAGTAATCCACCCTGAAGACCAACAATGAATCAACAATTACTTTGATAGCATTATGGCAACAATTTCAACAAGTCTCCTCTCCTACTCTACTCTATTCTTAATCTCCTCTCTTGTGAGTTACAAATGCGAAGGCCTTGGCCTTTTATGGTTGTTCAATTACAATGAAGGGACATGATCAATTCAAGATCAAGGGCCGAGATTAATCCATTACAAACCCCTAATTATGGTTGCCACACTATCATCCAATTACATGAAGGCACCACCTTGTGGGCCAATAAGAAAATTACAATGCTTTTGAGAAAATATGAGAAAATAGATAAGGTAGAGGCACTAGATGCTTTCCACATGTATATTTCCCATAATATGATTGAATGTGTTTGAACACGTGTAATTGGAGCCTTTTGATTGGTTAAAGACAAGTGGGCGCCACCTCAACATCCTTATCTCGTTGACTTGATCAATTCTTTGGTGATGAGAAAATATCTCTTGATACTCAACATTATCAAGCCTTCAATTGCGATGACATATTCCCAAATTGCTTCATCTTCTCAAATTTTCTCCATCTTCGTTCTTGGAAATTTTCTCATTGCCATGATTTGAACTTGATTGTATTTGTAAACTTGATGTCTCTTTCGATGCCTTAACCTTGATCCTCTTGAAGTGATGAAGCCTTCATGCACTTGGATCTTTCAAAGTGACCTTGGATTTCTGGAGGAAATTCAAGTTGATGAAAATTTCTTTCACTTGTAGATTTATCCTTTTTCTTTCATAACTTGTTCTTTGAATTCGACTTTGATCATGATCCTTAGTTTGCATCTTCATAATCTGATTTTGAGCCTCTTTCTCATTTGAAGTTTTGAGCCTGGCTTTGCCACCATCTTTCGCTCTCCAAGTCCCTTGTTTTTCGTATTTACTTTGCGAAACCAAAAGAGAAACTCACAAAATGATAAGTATAAATATTAAGGAAATCAGAAAGCTTACATGAAATTGCATCTAGATCGACTTTTTCCTTTATTTGGTTAAGAATTCTCAACTTTCTAAGGTCTAATTTTTTTAATTTCTGCCCAGATTCCTCTTTTCAGCACACTCCAATTCTGATTTTTCTCATTTTAGCCCAGATTTTGTAATTTCCAAATTTGATTTTTCCTCCTTTTCTAGTCCAGATTTCCTTTTAGCAATCTCCAAATTTTGATTTCTTGTAAAATCAGAGATTTTGCCTTCTAAAATCCTCTTCAAAATCGACTTTCCAATCATGAAATCGCTGCCCCCTTGTGATAAAATTGCTGCTTTGGGTGAGAGAGAAATGGTATGATGAAAAGGGAAATGAACTTTCCTCCTTATATAAGCACTTTGGTTGAAAAGAGGTGGCTCTTGGTCTAGGCTGACCTGTCCTTGTTTGGCCAATTAAATTGATTTTAACTAAACATTTGAATTCCTCAATAAGACTGACATGTCTATTTAGCAAACAATTATTTTGAATTTACCAATATAGCAATCTAAATTGCTCATGTTGATTTGAATCAATCCAGCCTTATATCTTTTGAATGAAACAATTTTCCCTTCATCATTTTTGATCTTTCATCAACTCCAACTAATTCTTTCATCTTGCATTGAGCGCTCATGGTATTAAAGGCGGAGTTTTGGGTTATTGGAAAATTCTGCCCAAAGAGCTCTATGGCGGATATTTGGTGAAGTTGGGATTGGAAATCCCATGTTCTTGAGAATTCCGCCCTTGATTTGGGATTCATACATCACTACTCCTTTAAAACTTGATCAATCTACCATTCTTCCATCCTTTCGAGCCTATATAAGGGAAACCAACTCTTGTTTGCACCTTGAAACACATTATATCTCCATTGGAAACATGGTGGAATTCCTAAGATCTTGGGATTTTTGACCTCATTTTCAATCCTGATTTCTTTTCATTTGTTCAAGAAGTCAGCCTTTCCCTTCAAATTTCATCGAACTTACCTCTTCAAACATCATTCTTCCAACTTTTGGCCAGCTAGGAGTTGATAGTTTTCAATGAAAAGTCCATTATAGCTGGGCAAAATTTTTGGATTTTTGAGATTTTGCAAGGGCGGAAATCCTAGGATCTTGAGATTTTCGACCCTCCACAATCCAAGTTTTTGATGGGTTTCCATTTTTTTCATCCACAATTTCATCATTTCCATTAACTTGGAGTCAATATCTCACCTTGGGCGGACTTTATGCTTAGGTGGAGATTTTGAAAAGCTGGGATTGGGAACCCATGTTTGGAGAAATTCCGCCCAAGGGTTCTCATGGCGGAGATTTTGAAAAGTTGGGATTTTGCAAAGGCAGAAATCCTAGGATCTTGATATTTCTGACTTTGTTTTGCATGTTGAAATTCCCAATTTGTTTACTTCAATTTCTTCAGCTTGGATGATGAATTTTTTTATATATAATATATAACATTTAAGTACAAGTTACTTTATTTTCCTAACTTATACTTTAAAGTTATATTTAATATAAATATTGTCAGGGTGTTTGAGAGTGGTTTCGTTTTTTGATTTTGGGAGTTTTAAAAAAGATCCAGACTTAGCCAAATTTGTGGAATCAAAACACCTCCACCAGTGTTATCTACCACAGTGACTTTCTAAGATGAAATTGGAACTGGAACAAGGATTTCAAAAAGATTCTAAATCATTTCATTACAAATCCTTTGATTTCAAATTTACCTCCTTGGCTAGCTTAGCCTAGCTCTTGCTCATATCCCTGATTGACTTGACTACCCCAACGAGCCAAAGTTGCTCAAACTCATCCGTCAAGCTTGGAGATTTGAAAATTGCTACCACCCAAGACCAATACTCCTATTGCTGAAGCAAAAAGAGGGGGTCCCCATTCGCAATGGGGTGATAGTGTGAAAACATCGCAATAAGTGCCCTTTTCAAGTGGAAGTGAATGGTTGTCGCTTTTGAAAAGGTTTGTCATTGATGTCACAAACAACGATTAATGAACAACATATCCTAAGATACTATGCCCAATTAGCATATGTAATTAGTAGATATTGCAACGAGTTAAGCTTGCAACAATTAGATTTAGACTATTATACGATGAATTAGTGTATGAAATTACTTTGTTTGACACCCTAGATTCAACTGTGTGGTCCTCGAAACTTGAAAATGTACCTAACAAACTTGTTAAGCCTCATGATGTCCTTCATATTTGGTAAGGAATTTGTAGCACTAGATCTTTGATACTATTTAGGAGTTGGATAGTGAACCTGGATCATTTGCAAGACAAAATAACCTTCCACAATTGAGAAATGGCAAGAGTAGATTGCTTGATAATGGATGCCTGAATGATTGATATAATATTAAATATACAATGAAATGCCTTGCTTATAAAGGCAAGGTTGAGACATAGGATTAGACAAGATCATGACATGTGTCTGAATCCTATGTTACGAGACAACTGAAGTCTCAATTCTAAAATGACTTAGGTAACTAAAAGTAAATGTCAATAGATAAGTAAGATCTAATTACAACTAGCACCTTCTAGAGAGATTCCCTAGGAAAGTAAACTTACGTATGTGAGTAGGACCAACTAATGAATTAGTTGGGTAAAATACCTTTTTCACACCAACACATCACACGATTCTGACTTGTGGGCATTTGAGGAAAATTTAGAGACGTATGCCATGAGACTTCTCTTTTCTCTCTTCTTTGAGATGGAGCTTCTTCCACGTACACCATTGGATTTGTACTTCCCCATTGTGAGGAATGTTGTTTGTAGGAAGTGGATTGTTTTATTGTCTTTGAGCATTCACCATTGGTATAGGAGCTACTTCTTTGTAGAGGTGATTAATTTTCTCACTCTTTCATATGAGGGGATTATTGATTGTACATGATGTTAGATTTAGAACTTGGGGGGTCATGTTGAGTCCTTCAACCAATTCTTTTATCTATTCTCTCTTTTGGAATGGGGTTTTTCTTATAGGTTTTTGTCTTTATTCAGTTTGTGAGAAATATTTTGTGCATGGGTATTTAACATGGCCTTGTAGCCGAGACCCATTGAGCACTGCATCTTTGCATGTATGTATTCCTCCCTAAGTTGCACTTAATGAGTGGTGTTGGTGTCAATGGGGTATTATCTATCTGGTTTACCTCCTTGGTTCTATCCACGCTAGTTTACTTAGGACATCCTTAGGTTAGTTACTTTTTGTGCCTAATATCATATGATTAAGACACTTGTCATAATCTTATGTTTTTGTATCTCGTCATCTTGCTTATATAAGCAAAGTACCTTGTATAGTTTATGTCACCATTTGTATCCATTGTACGCCTATAGTATCATAAGATCATTTTGCATCCATAATCAAGTAATTCATCCATTTGCTACTACCTTGTTGAGGGTAATTTTTGTTTTTTTAGTTGACCATATGAGGTTGAGTCCATCATTGAACTCTTACATTCCATTTTTGCCACCTTGGTTCCATTTTTTGATTTTTTCTTGTTCATACATTTCATGTCTGTTTTGCTATTTTCTCCTATTTTGCACACAACAGTCCGCTTCTACAAAACTTCTCTCTTTTTTATCGCTTCCCAAAACTTTGGGGTAAATTTTTTGAGTATGATTAATTAAATACTGGGGGAAAAAGTCCTAGTAATGGAGCACGTTCAAATAATTGTTATTGTCCTTGTTGGTTTAATGCCTAATATTATTGATAATATTGCACCAATAGCTGTAACTTTAAAGTTGTTAGTGTTGATGATAACTACCATGATTGAATGAAATGTATTGATTTGATCTAAAATGCAACTCGTAAACATTTAAAAATGGTCAATGCCTTGTGGCTACGCTTTTTAACATGTCTTCTATGTTGTGTATTTGGTCTTCATCACTCGTCAACATTGCGTCATTCTCTCATTAATTAAATAATGCCAATTATTCAATTTTTTAATTACGTACTCTATTCTCATCATCTCTTCTCGATTTGACCCTTGTCACTTGTTGTTGGTCCAATTAAATAATTGCGTCTATTATGTTACTCTATGTCGCTAATCTGCCTTCGGGGAACAATCATTTAATTATCCCCCCTCTTGGCGTAAATAAATAACAATTATTTATCATTGTGTCCCTTTTTGTCACAATTAAATATGAAATATTGAATTGTTTAATTGTCATTTTGGAGGGAATCAATAAATGAGTATTTATTAATTTCACCTCAAATTCTAACTCGACTCCGCTCTCCACTTTTAACTTTCCTTCACTACCCTTCACTCCTATAGAGGACTGTAGGCTGATCATTTTATTGAATGTGTTTGATAAGGTTCAGCCCTTTATTTTGCGATTCGTCCACAACCAAAGATGCATGGGACAAGCTCAAGCCATTATATGAGGTGAAGAATCAAAATTAGATCTTGAATTTGCAGAGTCAGCTACATGGCCTGAAGATTAAGAATAGAGAACAGTTGGAATCATTCCTCAAAAGGACTGTAGAGTTGAGAGCCTCGTTGCAAGCATTGGGACAAACAATTGATGATGCCTTATTGGTGCCTATTGTTCTACGGGTGCTACCTTCCAAATATAAAATCTTTGTGACAACTTTGGAAGTTGTTGAGACTACACCTAGTTTTGAGAAGCTGGCAAATCTTCTTCAAAAGGAAGACTCTATAAGCCATGATCATGGTGAAGAGGATCATGCCATGACTACACGTCATAAAGGCAAGAGCCTATAAAGCAGTTCAATGGACCTCCCAAATTTGGTAATTCATCTAGACCACAAAAGAAGTGTCCAATATGTGAAATAGTTGGACATGATGTGAAAAATCGTTGGTACAACTGCAACAAAGAATCATCCAACAAACCACCTCCAAAGAAGCCATTTCAAAGTGGCAAACCATGATGGGAGCAAAAGGACAACATAAACAACAAAGCAATGTTGTTGAAGTAGAAGATTCTCCAAACGAGGAATACGTGCTTTCAGCCCACACATCAAGACATGGTTCACAATCAACTTCTATATGGCATGTGGACTCAGGTGGTACAAAGCACACAATTGGACAAAAGGAGTGGTTTCTCACATTGAAACCTCATCATGGTACAATCGCCCTTGGAGATGACACCACTCATGACATCAAAGGTATTGGTGACATCTCTTTACAATTTGGCGTACATTGCTGCAAGCTTAGTAATATTTTGTACGTGGTAGGACTTACCAAAAATCTCGTATCTATTAATCTTCTTGATCACAACTTGAGAATTGAGTTTGAAAAAAACCAGAATAAAAAGGTATGTTTCGTTCATGATTAGTCAAAACATTCCAAGATTGTTGCACATGCCTCTGAGAATGGTAAAATGTTTAGGCTTGACAAAATTGCTAACAATCAAGCCTTAGTGACTAAGGACAATTATCTTTCTATGCTTTGGCATCTTAGATTTGGTCATTTGAGCAATAGTTGCTTAAACTTAGTCAAAAAAAGCATGGTCAAAGGGCTTCCATCAATTGAGAAGTCAAGTGTTATTTGTTGTAGCTGTCTTGTTGGTGTTGGCTAACGGATTTGGCCTTCCCTTAAACACTTCTTTGTGCTGACTCTATAACCCTAAAAAACCAAACTGCTAACCAATAGTTGAGAGAACTGATAAAATTCCTCTCTGAATTTTGTTTTAAAGGTACAAATCCCTCCTTTAGATCTAATTTGAATTTTTAAAGACTAATTTTAATATAAATGTATGCTTTTAACTAGAAAGCATGAAAGGCAACTAACAATTACTCATCACCATGAAATAATTGCGAGAGAAAATTTGTGAATCCATATATTAGGAAAACAAACATTTATGTGTTTAGAAAGAAAGTCTTCACTAAAAGATGAAAAACGAATCTTTGATAACTTCCAGATCGCATCAAAGATACTTGCACTGCTAAAAGTTACAAAAATCGCATGTAAAAGGGTATTACAAAGAACACTAGATTTATCATTTGAAATCAAAGTCCCACAACAATAAAAATCTACTGAGGTTACAAGGATTCCCTTTAAAGATATCCATAGCATAACCCTTTTTTTTAAAAACAAAATGAACAATTTTTCAAAACTCGAGACACACTCAGTTGTCAAAGCAAAAGGGGGATTGTCAAAAAAATTGCCGATCACTTCTATTGTTTTTCCATTTACTATTTAAAGTCCCTTTCGGAAAACCAACCGTTTCTTTAGTTACATAGAACTACTTTTTAGAATTTGAAAATAAAATAAAATAGCCTCATAATAAAGTCTTTTGAGCATAATTAAAATAAGATGAAAGTTTAACTGAAGGAAACTTAAAGAAACATGATTACGAAGCTTGTTTAGCTTCTCCAGTGGTTGCTGGTGGTTGTTGATTGTTCATCTGTTCCTTATGCACCTGCAAAGCCTTGGTAACATCTAACATTTTGTTGTGATCTGGAATGATCACATTGGTGTTTCGAATTGACTAGTATATTTTTTGTTTTTTGATTTCCTCGGCTTTGGCTATGAAGGTTTTGTGATGGTTAGCGCACCGCATTAGAACTACATCAATCCTGGCCAATTCTCTATATTTTTCATTGCAAAATACGATAGGATGAGTTATTGTGCTGCTATGTTATTGATACTCTATTTTCAATTCATCTACAGTGACAAATCTAGAATTGTCCTTTTTCTTGAGCTCACAACCGATGTCTTTAAAATCCCGCATCACTTGATCAATCATCTCTTTAGCTTCTTCAAACAATTTGTTCGGATTGACTATGTTCCTTTGTATGCATTCACATTTATATCCAAGGTTGTATACCCATGGATGACAAGGCTCAATGGTTGATGACATAATGCTTTTAGCCACAATCGTATCCAATCCTATATCAATTACCTCCTGTAGCAATATCATAGTAGCTTTATGAGCAACGCCCTCCATTTTAGCTACTTTGATTTATGATGATACTAAGTTCCTTGCTAGCAACAATTCATCATATGATTGCTCAAATTATCGGTAAAAGGCAGTCCTCTAATCTTCAGGTCTTCAATCCACTCCTTGGCGAGTTTACCAAATTGGCTTTCCACCTATAGTTGGGAGATCAACTCCTTATTTTTGTCTGACTTGGGGTCGAGGATAGTGGAGAGGGCTAAGCAAAGATCGCAAACTTTCGAAGAGTGATTCCACCTTTGCCTTTAAGTTATCTTTACCAAGCTTAGTCTTTTTGACCCTCTCCATTACCCTGTTGGTAGAGACTTGCCAATTGTGCGAATCGGCGTCTAAGCTTGGAGATGCCATATCAATGCGAGTTACATTAAAGTCGACAGCGGTAGCCTAACTAGGATCTTTTTGAACATTTGGACTGGCAATCTCGTTTGATTGATCTTCTATGAGGCGGGAGATAGTTTTTAACTTTTTGCCTTTAGGGGCATGTGAAGAATCTAAAACCTTGGCAAGAGAATCCTTAGAAGGCCTTTTGTGAGCCTCTGTTTTTGTTGGAAAGGGTGGCCTAAAGCCACGAGGCGGAAGACAACACTTGTGTTGCAGATTGCATAGCATCAGGAGTAAGGAATAAAGATCTCTTAACAAGGGAGGTTTTATCTATATTGTGTGCAGAGAAGGGGAAATAAGGTTTTAGCTTACCAGGATCCATGCTTGACTGTTGTGTGTCTTGAATCACATCTCTCCCTTAATCACCCTTCTTCACTTCAAGTGTTTCTTGTCCTTTCCCTTGATCAGTGTCACTTTGTCTTGCAACTTTTATGAGTCATGACACTCCCATTATTTGGCAATGGGCCAGCTCCACAAGTAGGATTGAGGTTGGAAGCTTTCTTTGGCGGTTGGCCATCTCCATCTCCTATGGCTTTCAATGGCGATGTTTTTTGTACATTCATAATAAGGGTAGTTGATGTCGGGGGAGGTGTATTTCTCTTACTGGGCGTTTGCTAGGCACCGACTGATGTGGTCCCTTTACCTTCCCCTCTCTTCTTCACTAGCCACATTTTTGTCGTCACTTCTAAATCATCATCATCAGGATTGTCCCAATTAATGGGATCTAAAGGTTGATTGTGTACTTGCATAAGGTGTTAGGAATCTATTACATCAGACTCATCATTTGAAATACCAATGGTATCAAATGGGAGACCAAAATCATGAATTTATTTTACAGTCAATCTAGACCAGCTCCTTTTTCTCACTTCAAATTCATCAGTGCAATCTGCCCAGAAATCTTCCAAGAGTGGGGCATGATGATACAATGGTCTGGAAGATAGGGTTTTCCTTACAAAATCCTTTGAATCAAACTGGGCCCTCAACACATCATAAGTATCCATAGTATATTTTCCAACAGCTTTGACAATATTTATTGCATTGGAAGAGGATTGATGAGTGTACATTCCCAGGCGGATAGGAAATGGAATTCTGGCCTTGTGTCTTTCTGTACATCTTCTATTCACTTCACAAATTTGTTGACACAACTCAATCATTATGATGTTGTCATCAGCGTATCTAGGGAGCTTCCACGGGAAATCGTCAAAGGCACCAATCCTAATGTATGTGAAGGTTGAAAATTGTAGGAAGTAGCTGCCATACGTTTGAATAAGGGTTGCAGCCTCTTACGAGATTCTTCGTTCTAGGCATCCCTGCAATTCCCTAACTAACTTCATGGCAAAAACATCATTCACTCTCCTGAAATTAGTGCAACTATTTTGCAATTGCAGACAGGGGTAGAAGTCATATATCTAAATATTATTGTCAAAATCTCTAATGTGGTCTAATTGCGGCCAGTATTGAGTACAGGCTAGGGCATACAACAAGCAGGAGGACATATAGAAGAAGTTATTCAGAGGGAACATAGTAATCAAGTGATGTATTCTATTGCTGATTATCTCTTCCCAGTCGATGTATTATGACCCAAAACAAATCACTTGCACGAAAAAGACCATCCACTCATCCAAGCTGAGAGTGTCTTCATCACCCCTAAGCTTGTGCAAAAGGACCACTATCTATGATGAATTGTGCTAGGTAGTTTTGATTGCCCCTTCCTTGAGAGAGAAAACCAATCTTTGGCAATTGCATTTTTCTGGACCCCTTTCTTGTTGTTGAACTCACATTGGGAAGAGGTGAAATCCCAATTAGTATATACATTCTTGTTTGGCAAGGGAAAAAAATTCTGAATTGCACCCCTATCCAGAGTTACCAAAACTCTGTCGTATTGCGTCTTGATAGTTTTAGTGTTGGGGTCATATCTGTTTATGCATTCCATGACTAAATCAATACTTTGCATAGTGACGAGGAAGCTTACGAATTTGATCAACCCACTTTCAACTAGTTTATGGGTGACGAGATGTCTGTTTGGTACTCTAATCCTTCTCCAAAATCATCCAGATTTACATTTCCTAACTTTGTGTCTCCAATTTTAGCCAAGGAGCATTCAAGGCCTTTTAAATGATCATATCCCAAGTGTTTAAACTTCATGATTCCACATAAATACGTTCAACTTTGCAAATTACAGATTTCTTTGCAACAATCATCCTTTTTTAAAGAGATTTATGTGAAGTAAGGGATGATTGCAGAACATACTCCTTCAATTCATCGTTCAACTTGAAAATGTTGATGCCCTAGCTCACCTTCTTTCGCTTTTTCGATTTCAAAGGAATTTCGAGTGGTGAAATTCCAAAAGAGCTTTGTTATTAATGTTGTACAATTGGTTATTCAATGCGAGCAATTTCAAACATTCAATGCCATTACTTGTTGCCGTTGTACCATTAATCACATCAACACAGTAACTCTTTTATTAAAATAAAGTCAACTTAATTTGGACTTATCAGATCCACCCCTTCAAAATGGAACTCTCTTTAGATTTCCGCTTGATGGATTTTAAGTCCTTCCTTCCGTCACCTCAGATGCCATTTTGGTTCCATTTCAGGTATCAGATCTTGCCAGGAGTTCTAAAACCACTCATCGGGTCCAACACCATTTTATAGAAGACATCAAGCACTTCGCCGGCTTGAGTAAATGGCTTGCCGCTTGACTTTTCATATATTCTATTTCGACCATCGGATTTCGATAGGAATGTTGGAACTAACACCGGATTTCGACAACCAATTTTGAACCAAGACTGACTACCGCTAGAAACTTTGGAAAGGACTTAGTGCCAAAAAAAAAGATCAAAGGCGATGTCGAAACCTGACAAAACAAATAGAACACCCTAGCAACTATGACTTATAAAAACAAAAAACTTAAACAAACTTCTAAGAAAGAGCACCCTTCTATCCTAGTGAGCATCATGCATGTCAACCCTTGCAGTTGGTGCATATCAATCTGTGCAACCTTATGACATCTACTCATAAAGGATTTAGGTATTTTCAGCTATTTGTTAATGATCACACTCGAAAAATGTGGGCATATTGTTTGCAGCATAAAGATGAGGCCTTTTCCTACTTCAAAGAGTTTCGTACTTTGGTGGAGACAGATACGAATCATTTCGTCTCCTTTGCTAAGATCGGGGGGTTGAATACACTAGCACAAAATTCTCCACATATCTAAAGGAAAATGAGATTCAACGTCAATTGACTGCAACTTACGCACCTCAACAAAATGGAGTTGATAGACGGAGAAATTGCATCATCGTGGAGATGGTCCGAAGTATGTTGAAAGATTCTCAACTAGAACATGCATATTGAGCTAAAGCTGTTCACACATCAGTTTATCTTTTGAATTGTGCACCAACCAAAGCCCTTGATGGCATCACACCAAAAGAAGAATGGACAGGGGTAAAGCCTTCTATCTCTCAACTTTGTGTGTTTGGATGCACTTCCTATATGCATATTCCTAAACATAAAGGAAGCTAGTTGAAAAGTCAATGCAATGTATTATTCTTGGATACAATAATGAATCCAAGGCATATTGCTTTATGGATCCCAACACAGAAAATTTACATTTGTCAAGATGTAATTTTTGATGAGCAGAATGATGTAAGTTCTCCCACATCATCGACTGCTTCAGATAGTGCTCCTATATTCAACGCGGATGGGAATGCTGGTGGTTAGTTGACACCCACCAATGTCACAAAACCATTACCAAAGTGGTATACTAGTACCATTCGAGATGCAAAACTGGACGGAGTTCCAGATACTTCCACTTGAGGTCCAAGGGCTCGCAACATGACTTTCAATGAGGTAAATTTAGCCTTTAAGACTTTTGTTGTTGATAATTTTGAGCCATCTATTGTTCAGGAAGCACTAGAGTCAAAGCCTTGGAAAGAGGCTATGGATGTAGAATATCAATCTTTGATGAAAATCAACACTTGGGAGCTTGTTGATCTACCACCTGGTAAGAAAGCAATTGGTTGTAAATGGATATTTAAGATTAAGTATAAAGAAGATGGTATTATAGATAAACATAAAGCCAAACTTGTAGCCATGAGTTATGCCCAAAAAGAAGGACTTGACTATGAGGAAACATTTGCTCCCTTTGCAAAAATTAAGACCATTAGAATGATATTTTCTTTAGCTGTCCAATTTGTTGGAAACTATACCAAATGGATGTAACAAGTGTATTTCTCAATGGAGACCTTAAGGAAGAAGTCTATATGACTCAACTAGAGGGGTACGTTGCACTTGATAAAGAAGAAAAGGTGTGCAAATTAGTCATGTCTCTATATGGTCTCAAACAGGCTCCTAGAGATTGGTATATAAAAATTGATGAACATGTGCTACAACATGGTTTCTCTAGGCATCCGTATGATCCCAATCTCTACCTCAAGGATCAAGGGGGGATTGTGATCATTAATGTATATGTTGATGACTTGGTTATCACAGGCAGTTCAGAAGCAATGGTTGAAACAATATAAAATGATCTCAAGAAGGCTTTTGATATCACAACTCTTGAGCTACTGCACGATTGTCTAGGCTTATAGGTATGACAAACAAATCACCATATCTTTGTATCACAAAGAAAATATGCCAAGAATTTGCTTGAGAAGTTGAAAATGATGGTTTCCAATTATATGTCTACTTCTATGGAATGAGGTTTGCAATTATCTACCTCTGATACATCTCCTCAGGTGAATGCAACTCTCTATCGACATATGATTGGAGGTTTGATTTACTTGACTTACACCAGACCAGATATTAGTTTTGTTGTTAATTATATATCAAGATTTATGCAAGAAGCAAAAATGTGTCACTGGAAAGCAGCAAAACGAGTAGCAATTATCTAGCTCTTATACATCTCCTTAGGTGAATGTAACTCTCATTGACATATGATTGGAGGTTTGATATACTTGACTTACACCAGACCAGATCTTTAGTTTTCTTGTTAATTATCTATCAAGATTTATGCAAGAACCAAAAATGTGTCACTATAAAGCAGCAAAACCAGTACTAAGGTATGTCCAAGGTACAATGAATCATGGTTTGGAACATAAAAGGAATGATCAATTTCTTGACATGATACACAGATGTAGATTATGCAGGTTCTGTTGATGATAGGAAATCTACATCTGGTTTTGTTTTCTTCTTGGGTTTAGGATCCATTTCTTAGGGAAGTAAGAAACAAGCCATAGTTGCTCGTTCCTCAAGAAAAGCAGAATATCGTGCAACAAATGCAGCAGTTTGGCTATGTAGCATACTAGAAGGATTGGGTGTACCTCAAAATCAGCCTATAGTCCTCTATTACGATAATCAAAGTGTTCTCAAGCTTGTTCGTAATCCAGTGTTTCATGAATGGACCAAGCATATTGAAGTTGACTGTCACTTCATATGAGAACATGTTCAACAAAACAACATTCAACTCTAATTTTGCTCCACACAACAACAATGTGTTGATATCTTCACCAAGCCTCTTGCAAGTGTGAACTTTGAAAGTTTTCAAGATTCTCTTATTAGTATTTTAAACAATGATGTAATAAGGGGGGAATGCTGGATATTTCATCATTTCCACATAGGTAGTTTGTTTAGATAGTTTATTTAATTTGTTTTAAGCATGTATTGTTTGTTAGACCAACTTAGATATTGGTTATTATTTGTTGAACCGTGAGTACTATTTTAAAGCACATAGTTCACCGTACTTCTGCTATATATTTGGAGATTGTATTGGAATTGATATGAGAAAATATTATGATTGAATTTTCTCTAAGATCCACGTTCCTCATTTCACTCCACTTAACTCTACTAACATGCCATTTCCCTCTCCACTTGCAAATGGCACTTGCCCATTTGGCTCCACTTATCTAGCCCTCACTTTCGATCTTCTCCGTCGGTTGTCCTTCGATCTCATTCGTCCAAATGGTGTTGAAAATTATAAATTGAGCTCATGATCCTCATTTCTTGACACCGCGATTTTTCGAGTATTCTTGCTGTCAATGCTATCCTTGCTTTACCACATTTGTGCACTCATCAATTTGAGAGCAACATTCAATTAGAGGAGAAAGAAAAACAATAATGGAATGAAGGAGATGCATAGATTTTGTTTTTCATAGTTTCGTTGATGTGATTAGGATGTTGTTCACATCATAGAAGCATTAATCTGTAATTAATCTTGATTAATCGGGAATCAGGAGATATGCCGATTTTTCCCCAATAAATCGCTAGATGGTCATCCCGGTTTAAATCACCAAAATCTGGGAAAAATCGCAATACTAAAAAAATGGCACCAAACACAACCCTAAAGAGCGCGAACGAACTCTGCATCTGCAATATAATGGGGCCGCAAGTAGCATAACTTCAATAACAGCAACGACAGAAGCCGGAAGACATAGCCGACGGATCACTATTAATTGGCTTTGGCGGAAGACATAGCCGACAGATCTCGGGTATGCAAACATTGCAAAGTTTTTTAAGTTTTGACTACCTTTAATAGCTTCTTTCTTTTGCGTGAAACGTAGGCGTTTTTTTATTTCTTTCATTTTGTTTTATATATTCAATCCAGTATGGCGCGTTTAGCATATATTTTTTTGGACTGGCAGACGTTTTTTGATTTGTTTTAATTGTTTTAGTTTCATATTCACTCTGGGTTCAACCAGCTGCAAAAACTTCCACTTCTGCACTCGCTGTCTTGTTTATCTTAATTAAGGCTTTTAAGACTCAATCTGAATTGCCCTATCTAGATTCTAAATATTTAACAAAAGAATGGTTTCAATTGAAAATGCACAATTATCTTTTTAAGCTAGCGAAATGTCCTGATTCGACTCTCTGTATTTTTCAGAATAATACAGAGACTCGAATCAAGACATTTCGTTGGCTATCTGTATTTTTGCCTTTCTCTGTATTTTGATATTTTCTAACTAAATGATTTAATAGATTTTTTGTTTTGTAAATGGAAAAAAAGTTTAAGTGAAAGTGATTATTTTTTTATAAACAACTATTGAAGTAAAAGTGATTATTGTTGGCCATATAATAAAAAAGATGGTGCATTAATTTATCGAAATGTAGAATTGTAGCTTCTATATCACAATGAATGGTCTATTATTTTTTCGAAATTTTCATATTCATTTCATGCAAACGGCCATGCAACAAAAATTTCTTAGCAGGCTATAAGCTTATATACTAGTTACCTAGAACTCGTGTTTACCAAAAGAGTAAATTTGTTTCTCTAGTTGCAGTTGTCCAATTGCCCAAAATAAATTAAGAATGTATATTTTGAATATATTTCAGTGCATATTATAATGTTTTATATTTCTGTATTTTTTGAATATGTAAATTTTTATTTCTGTATTTTTTGAATATAAAATCTGCATATATTAATGTTTTTTTAAAATAAATCTGCATATATGCATTGTTTGAGATGTATGACTCAGTAGTCAAAGATGTCAGGCCACAAAATGTAGTTCAATTTATTACAGACAATGCTGCTGCTTGTCTTGCTGCTGGGAAACTCTTGACAGACAAATACCCCTCTATGTTTTTTACCCCATGTGCAACACATTGCCTTGATCTAACCCTAGAGGACATTGGAAAAATTGAATGGGTGAAGGAGGCATTGCAAAAGGCTCATGTTACAAAATTTATCTACAATCACACTAGGGTTTTAAGTATGATGCGCCGATTCACAGGGGGCAAAGAGCTAGTTCGACAAGGGGTGACAAGGTTTGCAACATACTTCTTTGCACTACAGACTCAAGTTCAACAAAAAATGAACTTGAAAGGCATGTTTGTTTCAGTCGAGTGGATGGAGTTAGACTTCTCAAGACGAAATAATGACATGAGAGTGGCAGAGTCCATATATTCTACCAATTTTTGGGAAGCAATTGAGTAGGTGGTACAATTCTCTCAGAGCCTCTCGTAAAAGTCTTGAGACTAGTGGACGGGGATAAATCCCCAATGGGATATTTGTATGAGGCCATGGATAGGGCCAAGGAGGTGATGAAGGGTAGGTTGGAGAATGACATAACGAGGTATTAGCCATTATGGAACATAATTGATAGGAGATGGGATGGACAAATGCACTCTTTTCTTCATGTTGCAAGATACTTTCTCAATCCATCATTGTTCGACAACATTAATTTTGTAGAGATTGATGCTGAGATCACACAAGGCTTGTTCAGGTGCATGGAAAAAATGTTTCAAAGCACAAAGAAATTGAAAACCGCTATGTGAGAGTTACAAATTTATAAGGAGGGAAGTGGTTTGCTATGATCTAGGGCTGTCGAGGAAGGCAGAATGACCTTCCAACCAGGTAGACTCTTTAAAATTTTGATAGTCCATTTAATTTATTGACATGATCAACAAATTTGTTAAGATTTGAAGATATTCTTACATGATATTATCTCCCCATAATCTGTTTTTCAGCTCAATGGTGGGAATTTTTTGGTCACGAATGCAAAAATCTCAGGTGGATGGTGATACACATTTTGACCCAACCATGCAACTCTTCCGCTTGTGAGCGTAATTGGAGTGTTTTTGAACATATACATTCCAAGAAACGCAACCGTCTAACACACAAACGAATGAATAACTTGGTGCTTGTTCACCACAACCTTTGCTTGAAGAAAGCTCAAGGTAGGATTTTTATTATCTTGCACTCAATTGAAGATGTTTTCATTGTGTTTTTCATTTGTAGGCAAACATTAAATTCTACATGGAAAAACACAGGTAGTATTGAGGATGACTCCCTAATTGATCTTGCCGAGATAGATCCAAAGTCTGAGTGGATTGTTGCGCCTCAAAGTGATGATGGTTCTGATGATGATTATGTTGATGATGATGATGATTATGTTGTTGAGCTTGAAGATCTTGAAATCATGGAAGAGGCCAACGTTTCTCAAAGTATTGTTGAAGGAGTTAGGTCAAGGACTTTCTGAGGAGAAGCATCAACAGGGCCTCCTGCCCCCTAGCATGCCATTGGCTACTTTTGAGTTTTTGGAACTTTGTACGTAGTTCATAGGTTGATTTCGTACAAAATCATAAACTATGTTGTAATTGACATTTTGACAATTATCGCCATCTAGTTATCTTTTATGCTATTGTAGTATATTTTGTGCAATGTAATCAGCGATAAGTATATAAATGATGAAAATCTATTCTCTACAATCTACTGGTGTAACTCTATTTTATTTCCTCTCAATATATCTATGAGGTGGAAATGCCCTTTAATTAAAAAGTAAAAGTAAATTTTTACTGTTTTCTTAAAGTTATTACATTTTTTTGTAAATCCTTTTTATTCCTGATTTTTTTTCGAAAAATCTTATTCTTTTGGTTTGCTGATTTTTTCCCAAAAAGATTAATGCTACTATGGTTTACATGATGTTTTAGCTTTTCGTGGTTAGCTTTTATATGCTATGTATGTTTCTAACATGACTTTTCCTAGTCAACACAACCAATCATGTGATCCCACATCAATGCACCAACAAAGCATGACTTAACGCACAAGTATGGGTCTCAATTTTTGGGGCCTTTTAGGACTCTTTAGTAAAAAGCATGTTGATGTGGCCCTGAAACCTTAGTTATACATACGTAGGGGACTTGCGCCAACTGAGCTGTTGTAAATAAATGGGAGTGATTTGAAATTTCCACGTAGGATTTTGAGAAGCACAAGTTAGGGTGCTTAACTACCAAGTCCTCTCCCCTGCATAGATATTTTAAATACATCTATGTAAAAGACGTTACAAGATGTGAATCTCAAGGTGCCTTCCTATTCCATTTAACATATGACATACCTGCATCAACAGTAATATCTCTCAACATCTACATCTTCTAGATAGATGCATTTTAGATATCTATGCTCGTTAACTCAAAATTGTTGAAAGCTTAAGCTGTTCGTATTCTTGGTTTTGTCATTTCAAGGTAGTGATATGCATGGAATCGTTTTAGCTAATGGGTATGTCTCATGTCATTTTGAAACATGGAAGCATATTCTATTTGGTTGAAAACTGGCAATATAGCATAGTGAAATGTCAAGTATAAAACCGTCCAAGGTGGCTTGACAAAAACGTTGTGGCATTTGCTTGTGCTATAAAAAAGCTTGAACAACGGAAAGAACTTTAGAAATAAATTAAAAAAAAGATTAAATGCTCTAGAAATGAATTCAAAATGCTTTTGATATGCTGGTCTCTTGAAAAGATGGAAACGAAGTTTGCAAGTTTCCAAGGGTTATCAATTTAACAATCACAATAACATCAATTGCATAATATTGTGCACATGATCTAACAATTATGTGTAATGTTGTAAATTGCACCCTATGCAATTCTTCCTTGCATGGTGCTTCTGCCTTGGACAAAATCAAAATTTCCACCTAAGCCTCTGCTTCACCTCACTTGCCTAGTCACCTCCTTTGTCTAAATCCCCGACCATGTGGACTGTTTGATTCAGGACACGTGCGTGCCGCAGAGACATCCGTGCGACATGCAATTGTACCATGAATTTGTAAATTGAAAGTGGCCATGGGAGCATTACGCCTGCTATTCCTAGTAGAGTAACACTTCCTATGGTAGGCCACCGACATCAGGATCTTCTTGGTCTATTTAAACCTTCCTTTTGGCCTGTTTTCCCTCTCTCTTGGTCATTCGAATTGCGTTTGGGTTATTTCAGCGCTCTTCTTGGTTATCTTTGCAACTTCTTGGTCATTTTACAGCCCTTTGGTTATCCCAATTTTCTGATCCACCATCTCCTTCATGTACCAACTCGTTTTCACCTTCATTCCGATGAGCTCCAACTTCTTAGCTTCATAGGGGAGTTGTCTCACACCTCACATTCACTTGTTTCCATTTGATTTAAAGCACATCAATAATGTTCTTAATATTTTATCTATTATCATTCTATCATTTTATTCGATTATCGATTATCATATCTATATCTTGGTTGTCTGTGGAGGTGGAAACACCAAAACAAGGGTCTGACTTTGGCAGCCCTCTAAAATAAACAAACCCAACATTTTTCTAGTTGTGTGTGTAGGTTCGAGGAGTGGATGTGGGATTTTGAGAGGTTCTTAAAGGGATTGTAAGATTTCTTTTCCCATTTTCTAGTACTTAGAATAGTTATTTTCATCTTGTACTTCACTTTTTCTTAGGTGCATGTAGTTTACTTTCGGTTTTGATTAAACAATTTATTGCCTTGTACCTTCATGGTACGACCTTTTGTACACTGTCCATATAGGGCGCATGTGCGCCACATTGGCGTCTTGCATTCACGCTATAGTCCTTTACTTGCGAAGGCATCTTGAAGAAATAGCTAATAGAGCTTGCTAGTTGGTCTTGGTTGTTTGCTCTTTCATTTTTAGAAGTGTAAATATTTTTATCATTTCATATCATTGAGCTAGTTAAATTTTGGTAATTTTGCATTCTACTTAATATAATTTCTTTTTAATCTAATTGAATCTCCCTAGCTCATCTGAGCACTAGTATAAGTGAGGTGGTGTTGGACTGATTCGTCCCTTGAGGTTCCATTAGCGTCAAGGGTGGGGAATTCCCTTCTCCACATTTTGTTGAACCCAAGATAAACCAAAATCTAAACTTTACTTTTGCATCATCTCCTTACCCTACATCAAGTGAAAGCTCGTTTGTGAACACGATGACTATCACTTCTATCTTGCGTTTGAACAAGAGTGCTTGTAATGTGGTTATAGCATTCATTTCTTTGGGTGCACCTAATTGCAAAGAGCCTTCTCCCCTTTACATCCATGCACAGATAAATGGAAATGCCATTAAAGGTGTAATGGTTGATCTTGTCTTCATTCATGTATCTCATCCCATTCCTGCTTTGCAACATGCTTCGCCTTCCATTCCCTCAGTGGTGCCTCCTGTTTCTACAATTATGCCCATTGCGAACAAGGGATAGGCACTTGCGTTGCTGAAGTCCAAGGCTTCCCTTGAAGCTTCCTATCCTTACAAATATTTGTCGCTTGTTGTCTATGGTAAGGGTAAGAGGTTCTTGAGAGCTCACTCGTCTCTCTTGGCACTTGTTTCTTACCCTTCGAGGGTGCCCTCTGTTCCTCCAATTGCTCCCAAAGCAAAATTGGGAAGAGGATCTGCGACTAGGTTTACAATTGTCGTATTGATAGAACCTCCTACTTCATTGGTGGGGCCTTCCTTTTTTCGTCATGACATCGACAACCTCCCTCATGAAGCAGGATGCTATCAAGCCTTCGCACGATTCTCTTCCTGGTCTGCACCTATGTTAGAACTAGCTTGCCTGTGAGCGAAAGTGTTGTTGGCAGCAAGTGCTTTGGAGCGTGAGGCCACCACATAGGCTGAGAGTGAGTTGTCGGTCCTTTTGTCTGCGTTGCTCACACTTGCATCCGTTCTGACTTCCGTCGTGACTGCATTTCATCGAACTTCATCCCCAGCCTTGCTTTTGGCTGCTTCGGGGGTAGTTGACGGGCCTCGCCCTAAAAGGGTCTTGGTCTTCATGTCTCGTTCCTTAGATCCATTGCTTATCACTTCACTTCCCAATATCCCTCCTTTTTTCGTAGCCGATCAACGTGCTGCATACACACTTGGTGTCCAATGCAGTTATGTCTACTTGGCTTATCCCACAAGCCGATCCTCATCCTAGCTAACTTGGGGTCCTCAAGCTTGCTACAATGGATAAGGAATCATCTCCTCTATGATTCAAGAGAAACTTCAAGCAGGGATTTGTGCTTGAATTCTGTTGTTAGAAATCCATTCTCGCGACATCTCTTTTTGCATCTGTGCTTTTAGTTGAGGAGGCTTTGCCTTCTCCTGAGTTTGTCATTGCCCCTTTCTCAGAGGTCAATGATGTGGCTCCTTTTGCCTTGCCTCAAGTGGAGTCACCTATGTCCTATGAGGCGTGCGTGTTTGACTTGCTTGAGAACATTCTGTGTTGTTAGCACTCTTCACAAGATCACTGACTCTTGTCTAAGTGTAGCTTCTGGATGAGAATGTTGAGGTAGCACCATCCTTGGCTTTGGCTGTTGGTGACGCGCTTGGGGCTACCCTAGTAGCCATGCCTCTTTAGGCTCCGCTTTCCTCCCTCTATGATCCAGATTGGTAGGATGATGATTTGGTAGTGGAAGATTGCTGAGGGAGTTCCCTCTTCTTATTTGTAGCTTATAGCATGCCTGCCAATTTTTCCCTCCTCTTGTATTTTACTGTTGTGCCCTCCTGAAGGATCCAAGTTATTCCGTTGGCACTTGGAAATAGGAGGTTTTGTGTTGTACACTTCTATTTCTTATGTATTTCTTCTATTTGTCGTATCTTGACTTTCGCTATTCGGGGACGATGCAAAGTGTTGGGGGCATTCAAGCCTTTTTCCATGTTGACTTGAATTTTTTAATTTTTCTTTGTCTTCATGTGCTCTTCTTTAGATCCAGAAACTTTGGGACCATTATGAGTAACTCATCCACAACTATACAGTAATAATTTTTCACTGCAATGGGTTCTTTTGATGCCTAATAATCAAATCCCCCCGTCTCTTTGTATGTTTTGATGTTGTGGATATCATTGGCGTTCTATTGCGGGGTGGCATTTTATGGAAACATCTTGCTATGTTGACATGCCACAACATTTCTTGTCTCCTCAGAATGGATTGTGTTCCCCTCTGTGCAACACAGTACGTTCTAAGGGGGTTTATTATATCTGCACCATCTGCAATTTTTTTTTATAAATATTATTATTTTTAATCTGGTGCATTTGTGGGAGCCAATCCACTATCTCATTTAATTTGTTGCCTTTGTGGGGGCCAATCCACTATCTCATTTAATCTATTGCTTTTGTGGAGGCCAAACCACTATCTTATTTTAATCCACCTTTGTGGGGGCCAAAACACTATGCAAATATTTTACCCCATTGTATAACTATCTAGGATAACACAAATTGCTACTACCCGTACTAGTGTAATCTCAGTGATTACTAAGCACTATCCATATATTTTACCCTATTGTATAACTATCTAGCATAACACAACTTGCTACCCGTACTGGCGTAATCTCAATGATTACTATTTCCCGATCTATATTTGATCGCCATCATTTTATCTTTTTGTATCAAATTTTAAATCTTTCCATCTAACATGTTATTATGCAACTCCACACAGACAAAGATCTTGCCTCTCCTTCATATCTTCGTATAATCTCTCTAACTCTCTCGCTCTCTACTTTAGCTTGCATCACACTAATGATATGCTCACTAAAGTGGGGGCAAAATGTAACGTTATAAATTGCATCCCATGCAATTCTTTGTTGAAGGGCACATACGCTTTGGCTGGAATAAAAAACTTCACCTAAACCTCCGCTTCACCCCCTTGCCTAGCTACCTCCTTTGTTCGAATCCCTAGCCATATGGACTGTTTGATTCCGGACACATGCATGTTGCAACAATGTTCTAAAGGCGTGCTCTTGTCCGACGAGGCTGCAAACCAAAGGTGGCTGTTAGGGAATAGACTTGCTATCCTTGGCAGTGTAATGCCTTTTATGACAGGCCCACCAATGTTGGAATTCTTCCTAGATTCTTCAAACCTTCGTTTTGGCTTCTTTTCCTTCTCTCTTGGTCATTCAAATTGCTTTTGTGTTATTCTAGCACTCTTCTTGGCTGTCTCTGCAACTTCTTGGTCATTTTACAGCTCTTCGGTTATTCCACTTCTCTGCTCCACCATCTCCTTCCCGTACTAGCTCCTTTTTACCTTCATTCTAGTGAGCTCCGACTTCTTGGCTTTGAAGGGGAGTTGTCTCACACCTCACATTTACCTGTTTCCATTTGATTTAAAGCATATCAATAGTGTTCTTAATTTTTATTTATTATTGTTCTATTGGTTTATCAATTATCATATCTCTATCTTGGCTGTTTGTGGAGGTGGAAACACCAAAACAAGGGTTTGGCATTGGCAAGCCTCTAAAACAAACAACCCCAAGATTTTTCTCGGCGTTGTGTGTAGGTTCGAGGAGTGGAACAAGTGGCATATCGAGAGCTTCTTAAAAGGGTTGTGATGGAGCCTTTATTTTTGCAAATTGAAGTTTCCATTGGACTATCCTTTCTCATTTTTTTTTATTAAAATTGTCATTTAGATTATTAGTGGATTATGATTTTGTTATATGACATATATCTTATATATCTTAAGTTATAGTAAATGATTTTCAAATTTCATATAAGGCATTATCTTCATACATTAAAAATAAAGGTGTCACCATTCTTCTTCCAAAATTCGAAAGCGTCTAAATTATACAAATTACTTATTCTAAAATATCCTTTGATTTCGTTATGTAGATAATAATGCTAAGGTCAGTGACATTGTAGACATATTTTTCAGTATAGTGTCGTCAATGAAGCAACAACCTCCTGGTGGATTTTCTGAAGATCATTGTACCACCAAAAATTCATCTTTAAGCCAAGGAAGATATAAATCTGGAAATGCTCTTGTCATAAAATGATCATCGATATCAAAAGAAATATACGAATAAAGCCAGAATAGGATGGGACACAGGTTTAGAATTATCGGGTATCAACAAAACAGTGTTACCAGCATAAAACCGATCATGTCATACTTTAGGCTTCTGCGTATGGGAGTTCCTTCATGATCAGAGGATGAGAAGATTAAAATGAATCTTTGACAAGCAAAATATATTGTTCAATGACTTCCATATAGCAGGCGCCCGAAAACTATGTTCGAAGGGTATATGCAGAAGACGGAATAATGGAACCGCTATGGATGAATTGGCAAAGAGGAAGGTAATGTCGAGCATCCTACACAATGGCAGAAGCAACAACATCTCATTGAGCGGAGGTTGTGAAAACGTTGTCGTGCATAATCAAAGTGACAAATGATAAGGCACGTTTATTTATTAACGTGAAGATTACGCCACGTAGCGGTAACTTTGGATTTCCATATTTCTAAAGACGCAACGTTATAAAATTTCAGCACCCACCTGTCATTTTCATAACCATGCCATAGGAATAATGTAAAGTATTAATTTATGGTTATATTATTAGTAAATAAAGGGACACGTGGTTACTTATTGTGAAACAATACACCATTTGGATGTAACTGTGTGTCCTTTCATCTCTATATAAATATTAGATGCAAAATCAAACAAAAGATACAACGAAGATATAACCCGTTTTGACTGGCGAATATTATAGTATTTTGCAATACCAATTTCTTCACTTGGAAAAAACTGGATGATTGAACAAAGTTCGTGGATATTGGATACTTGAGTGAATTTTTATGCGACTTTGGATTGGACTACAGTTGATTTAGCATTAATAATGACTGTCTTCATTGTATTTCCATTTCAGGCGTAACTAGTAAGCTTATTTATTTTATTTACATAAAGCATTAGAGTTAGAGATATTATTAAGTTTTGTCCTTTGTAAATATTTTAAAATTCTGTAAGCAATTTTAATTTCAGATAGGCGGATAAGATCATATGTAGCATTTTAAATTTGATTATCATAGATATAGTGAAATATCTTATTGTTTCCATATCTGTGTCTAGTTTGTCTCCATATTCTGGGAGTTAAAGCGCAATCTAGACTAATTTAAAGTTGGCACATATATATTTGATCTTTTGCATCTAAATTATTAAATTGTTTATAATTGAAATACATTAAACTTTATCAAGTTGTACATAACAAGCTTGTAATATTGACTCTATCTGCCTTTTAATTTTTGGCACTGGTCTTTTATAGTGCTCGTGATTTATAATCCGCTCGCTGGCAATTATTCCACATCTTTCCTTTGAAGAAATTAGTATATTCATATTTTATAATTATTAATATTTTCAAATACTTTTACAAATAATATAATCATTTGTTACATTTTCAATTCAGAATCTGCAAGTTCGAAGTATTCATACTCTGAAGTTATCATTAAAAGTTGTACTTATTTTTAGGAAGTCAAAAGTTTTCTATTATCCTTGCCATTGGGGAAACTTTCGCTGCATTCACATTTTAACCAATCTACTATAAGTATCTTGGTCTCAAGTGATTTGTTCAGGATCAAGTACACCCGCCTTGGCCTTGCAGAGCCAGAAGCGCAGGGAATTTGGATTGTATCGATCAGTTCCGTCACGTTGGCCATAACCGGTTAGATATCCCAACATCGAGCTGGCAAGACTCGTAGGATTCCAATTTACGGTTTTGGGAACCAACAGGTTGTAAGATTTATTTTCTCATTCTCTAGTACCTAGAATAATTGTTTTCATCTTGTACTTTGCTTTTTGTTAGTTGTGTTGTCCTCAATTTTGCATTCACAAAATTGAACAACCCTATGCAATTTTCTTGTAATTGGTAGTTCTCTCGAAGGTTTTCAATGCTTTGAAAGAGGTTTGTTTGAGGAAATCAGTCATCCCTTGATCTACCTCTGATTTTACTTCTTAGGAGCATTTGTCTTTCATGTCTTTTCTTCATTTTTCTTGGTTTTGTTTTTGCCTTAGGTTTGTGGCCTTTGTAAATCCGCTCGTTTTGAGCTATCTTAGGTGTCAATTGGGTTGGTCTAGCTCAAGTTATTGGGGTTTAAAGCGTCTTGTGAGGGGTTTTTCTGATAGATTGCACGCTTTGTCAAAAGTCTTTAAAAGTGAACTTTTTCTTGTCGACTCCACGAAGTAGGAATTGTTTTTATATGTAGAGTGGATTTAAAACCCCACTTTAAAATTTCATAGCATTCTGAGAAGTTTTGCTTATTGTTTTTAATGATAGTGGGCTTTTTAACCTTGTCTGCACATCACGTCATTTAAAAACGTAAGTTTGCATATAATAAATTATGTTTTTCCTTCCATTAGTGGATTTTTTATTTACATTTGTATATTCAATGTTATTTAAAGTTTTATTATTCAGTTAATAAGATGCAAGGTGGAGTTTTTGGGTATGATTGCACAAATTCTTCGAGTTATTTAAAAATTCTTTATAATTTAAGTAAATAGTTGCAATTTTTCTCCAATATACATATGTTTCAATATCATTTAACATATGCATTTTGATTTAGAAATCCTGTGGCTTGACCAAAACAATTTTTTTTTTTTTTTGTGGCGAATTTCATTAGCATTGCACATGCAAAATGTTGTGCAAAAGCTCTTTTAAAACCCATCACACTTCCTATGGCTTTACTTTTAAAGGAGGGCGTTGAATTTCAAGTGATAAGCATATGCTAAAGACCTTTCAAAAGCGTCCAGACTGGAAGGCGTCGTTTTTGTGATGGATTGCATGCCATTTTCGAAACATATGCTATCACTTACTACTTTACATATCGTTTTTGCAATAGAAGCATATGTAAAGTCTTTATTAAAACCCATAACCTCTCTTTACAAGCCCGTGGCATGACTTAAGGTTAGTGAGCGTTGAATTTTGTACGCTTTGCATATCGCGTTGGATGGACTCCTGAGTAGAGGGCG
This sequence comes from Thuja plicata, assembly GCA_018584345.1. Classification (NCBI taxonomy): domain Eukaryota; kingdom Viridiplantae; phylum Streptophyta; class Pinopsida; order Cupressales; family Cupressaceae; genus Thuja; species Thuja plicata. Next base: position 1,026,348 of record MU225013.1, on the reverse strand, counting down.
CCGTTTTTTTCAAACGTTTGCACATCGCTTTCATATTAAGCGTGCTTTTCTTCCAAAATAGATGGCGTCGATTTCATACTAAATCACACGCTAAGTTGAAAAGCATATGCTTTTTGGTATTCAAAGAAGACCACGGTTTCATCCAGAATAGGAGGGCGTCTAATTTTCTTCACATTACATAATGTTTTGAATGTTGAAAACATATGTAAGAAGCTTTAAAAAGTTGTTTCCTTCACTCAAGTCGATGGTGTTGATTTTCAAAGGAATAAAATATGTTTCGAAAGTGAAGATGTATGTGCAAAACACGTTTTTTCTACCCGTCTTTTAGGGCTGGTCAGTATGTTTATGGTGAGCTTTATATGCCGTAGCATATAAAAAACCCGTTTTTGCCTCCATAGATGCCTGCGATTTTCTTCAGGAAGCCAGTTTAAAGCATTTAAAGTTTTAAATCTTGTCCAAGGCATTTCGTTTCAAGGTATGGCGTTATTTTTAGATAAAGTTGCATATGTTTGAAATGAATGAAGACTTTCATTAAAAGCAATGTGTTTCAAGAAGGATGTCGTTTTTTTGAATGTAATGCATATGCATTTCGAAAGTTCTATCAAATGCATTCGCAATCCTTTGATGTTTGAAACTGGAGTTTGACAAATTCTTCTCCTTGCTGATTTCATGCATTTTTAACTTACATGAAAGACATTTGTCATTCATTTTTCAGTGAGTCATTGAAATGCATTGATTCAGCTAGGAGAATTTGTCAATTGCTTGCCCTATATATTGCCATGATTGTTTTCCTCATTTTAATCCAAAATCTCTTGGATTTCTTTCAGATTCTTCCACAGGATTTGAGGGGACTGTTTTCTTTGCATTTCTCAAGGAAGAGGTAAGTTTTATTTTTAATTTTTTTTTGTTTTTGCAAGTGTAGATCTCTTCATTTCTTTTTCAGATTTACATGTTTGTGTTTATTTTTAAGATCCTTCTACTTTTGTCTCAAATTCTCTAAGTTGCATATGAAAGATGTTATTTATCTTACATATGCAGTCGGGATTAAAAACCTCGTTCTTGAAGATGAGTTTTTCCAAAATGCTAAGTATCTTTCCAAAATGTAAAAGCTTGTAAAAACCGCACCTTTTTTCATGCTGTTTCAAAAGGTTAGTTGTGATGGGGCATCAAAATCCTATTCATAAGTAGCTGAAATAAACATGCAAAGCAGAATAAAACACCCCCCTTCATGCTTTCTTTATAGCCTTTCATGCTGCAATCCCTTTGAAAAGTCTCACATCCCCTATCTCACGCTTATGCATACATATATATCCTTCTCCTTTGTTCATTTTGCCCTTTCAAAGCTTGCTGTCCATATATGCAAAACCTCCACAAAAACCCATTTTTATGGTTTTTCTTCATTTTTAGAAGCTGATTTTTCCTGAACATAGTTGCTTCCCGCTGCTCCTAGGCTTCCCAGCCTTATAGGTTTCAAGGATCTATGATTTTTGCGCTGAAAATAGCTTCCTATGTATTCATTGCTTGAAGATGTGCTCATTTTTTGGCAATTTTATGAAACAGTGTCTCTTGCATCCATATTGGCTATGTCAAAAGAATTTGTTCCTGCCAAGGGGAAGAGAAAAAGAAGATGAAGTATTTGTATGACAAGTACCAGAATTCAATTTCTCCTTCTCAGGTTACCTCTTATGTGGAAGATATCAGAGATACAGAGCTTGGTCATTTGGATATGGCGGAGTTTCTTAAAAGGGTCTAGTCTTCGTTCAAGGTTGAAATGGTTTTGATAAAGCAGAGTTACATACATCTAGTATCCGCCTTCCCAGTTGCTGCTTTAGAACCTGAGTTGGTAATGGCGTGCACTAAGAATTTCGATTATGCTTCTAGAATCATCAGGGATCACGATGGAAACACCATCATAAGTCTTGATCCAGACACCATTGACAAAATTTTTAAGATTCCTCCTACTCCCATAGTAATGAATATATCCAAAGGAAAGGCTCTAGAGAGGTGGAATGAGAACAGTAAACCATGCATTAAATTCATTAATGATAACTGGTTGCTTACAAAGAGGCCTAATCTACTGAGATGGCCGAAGGAGGTGCATAGGTCAGATTTCAAGGAGGAGATCAATGATCTCATTGCTCTGCTGAGCAGAATTGGAGGGCTCAGAGAATCCTGTTGTTTTGAGCCTTTGATGTACAAGTTCATTTCTATTATCATCATATCCAAACAAAAATATTTTGGGGGGAGATCATCAGTGACATCTTGTGTGAGCAATTATATGACGTGCCCACTACTTGTACGATTTATATGAACTTATATTTGGTTTATATTGCTGCTGCCCTGGGTTCATTTTCTGGTCTTTCCATAAAGTGAGATAGGTCGCTTTTTCTTGTTTGGGAGTACTATGAACAACTCACTCTGAGATCCAGTCAAATTCATTACTACAGGGTACATGATGCTTTCTTCGGGTATTTCATGTGCTTATTCAACAAGGAACTCCCAAACAAGAGAGTTTTAGATGAAGCATGGAGCAAGGTCTTTGAGTATGAATGTCTTTTTCTGCAGATCCCCAATTTCACCTATCTCAGAGTCGGCTACTTCAAGGGTGAACCCCATACCTTGCCACATTACCCTACAGATAGGATTATTCTGATGGAGTTAGCGCAACAACTAATGACGATACAATCATATCAATCGAACCTTCAAAGGCCTGGAGTGGGGATTTCTTCACGCAATCCAATGAGGATTGGTAGATATTCCTTAGATACAGTACCTAAAGCAAAGAATATGGAATATGAACTTCAAGAGATTACTCTTAAGAAGCTTGTCCCTAGGAATTTCTTTGATTGGAGAGGCATGAACGATAAGATGAGAAGACAGTTCGTGCATGTGCATCGTCTTGAGGATCTCTGGATTGACATACGCACAGAGGATGATTTTAGAAAGATGGACTATTGCAGACTGACAATAAAGCAAATAGTGGATTTCAAGTTAGCAGAGATCCCTGATGGTGTGGAGGATGATGAGAAGATTCCTGATGAAGATTATGTAAAACATCATGTAGAGAAATTGCCTATTCTCCCACCTTCTTGGTTAGTAAAACAAAATATGTCTATATGGGATAGATTTCAGCCCATCTTGGCTAACACAAACATTTGGTTGAAAAGAAGGGGCCTCAAGTGCATTAAGGTGAAAATTGGTAAAGATTTTGATCCTGCTGGTTCAGTGGGTCGAAGATCAGAGATCAAGGGTAGAGGTAAGGATGAAACATGAACATCAGAACATCCACTCTTTCCAAAGCTTACCATTAAAGGGGGTAAGGCTTTAGTTGAAATTCCAGAACCTGAGAGGGTACATATTGAATAAAGTGAAGATGAGATGGCTGAGGAACCTGTTCTTGAAGCATCATTCCCTTTAGTCACATCAGAGATCACGTCTTTTCCAGATTTTGCAACTGTAACAAATGAGCCTCCTGAATCCCCGTTAGACATAGATGTAGATTCTTTTTCTACAGTTCATGTACTTCCTGTGGATCCTGTTTTGGTTACACATGCAATGCCTATATCCTCTGTAGCTCCTGTATCTGCATCAAAGTATCCCTTGGACAGTTTGGAGAATGTGTTTGATGTATACTAAATGCCTCCTCTCGTCACTAGTGCGCCCATGACGTTTGAAACAACAACTGCACAATTTGAGCAGTTCATGGCTGAGGTAGCACAAGGTAAACCAACACTAGTGGCGATTCAAACAGAAGCTCCTGCCGTAGTCACGACCGTGTCACAAATGGAAGTAGCGAGTATTGTATCTTCTACTTCAGTTTTAGAATCATCAACCTTTTCGTTACCTCCTTGGTTGAATTCCATTACCCAAAAGAGGAAGAAGCAGGAGATTCCGCTTGAAGAGTTTGATTTCAAGCAAATCAATAAGGCCAAAGCTTCAAAGAATAAAAGGGCAAAAGTATTGTCGAAGGTCATGTTCGATGAGCATGAGCTTAAGTTTGCAGAGGTTGCAAAGCCACTTGTTGATAAACCTACTGAAGAACTTCAGGCTGCTGATTATAAATTCACCAGAGTAGAGCTTGGCAATCAAACTCGATTGGGTTGTCAACATGATGCGCAAGATGCTGTTGCTTCGCTCACGGCAAGGAATGACAAATTGTGGGAAAAGAAGAACAAGTTGAAAGCAAAAAATGTTCCTCTTCTAGAGACGATTGAAAAAATGAATAATTCCTCTCAACAAGTTGATCCAATTTATTCCTCTCTTCCAGAAGGACCTAACAGGTGTATTGAACAACTGAAAAATAAGTCTAAAGTTGTGGATGATTGGTGTAATCATTTGGAGTCACAAGGTGTACAGATAATCCGAGATGCATATCGAGTGTTAAGGCATACAAGGGAGACTGTGCAAAATTTAAATAAACTCCTTACATCTTTCAACCAATAGTTGAAAACGTTGGAAGAAGACTCGAGCGTCTGGAGAGCTATGCTAGAAACAAATTTAGATGCACTGCAGGAGTATGGGGTTATTCCTTCTGTGAATATGTATCATGAATTCTCAGATTTGATGGTTAATAAACTCCAAGTTATTCAAGGACTAATATTAGAAGTAAAGACATTTGTCGGTTTGTGCAACGAGAAAGAGAGTATGATCAGAGGTGTTCTTTAGGAACTAACATGCACAGTAGCTACTGAGAGTGATGTATTGGCTGAAGAAGAATCGGCTATGACTGAGTTTACAAAGATTATTCGCCTCAAGTTTGAGGTAGACAGTTTTGATTTCAACACGATTGACAAGCTGACAAATTTCAAAGTTTTGTTGGGAAATCTTCAGAATGACATTGGAAAAAGCAACAAGGTTGTTTTTGAATGTGCTGGAACAGTTCGTAGAGCGACCGTTATTGCACAAAATACAAGCGCACCAGATCCAGCAGCTGTGCATGAGGTCCTTAGTAAATTTGAGTCCTTTGTGAATGCTCTCTAACGATGATCCTTATATATCTTTTCATATGCTTTCATAGGAGTAGTGTAGTTTTTGAGACAAATTACATGTAAAACAAGAGCTTGCTGTAAATGCAATCACACATGCAGAGTTGGTTCATGTAATCATGTTACAAGTGCATTAGGCCTTGTAAAATTGAATAAGTCAAAGTTAGATAGTTAGGGATAAGGATTGAGTAAATCAAAGTGGTTAAGGGTTTCCCCTTTCTTCTCCACTTTTCTCTCCTCCTTTTCTTATATAAAGGAGTGAGATCTATTGTAATTTTCATCTTTTGTTGTGTGCAAGAAAACTATACGCAAATCTCTTGTATTCTGAAAACTTTGAGTTTCATTGTGCAAAGCTGAGCAATTGAATAAAGGAACAGGGATTAGCAAACTTTGTGTTGTTGATCTTGAAAATTGATGAATGTATTCTTATGTTGCATTTGTTAAACCTTTTTCAAATCAATAGTTGTCTTATGTAGATCATTGGAGCATTTTGATTCGAGTTTCTAAAGACTTTGTGCTTCAAAAATCAGGATTAATATAAATAGTAGTGGCTGCAACAACTCGAAGTTGAAGACTTTGAGCTTCGGTAATAGAGTTTTATTAAAGTAGAGGGTATTATGTGAAAGACTTTGTGCTTTCTCATTTATTCTGGTTTTAGGATAATCATCTGAAGTAGATATAGGAGACTTTGTGCCCTTATATTCGTTTCAATTTTAGTTAAAGTAGATTGCTGTCTTAAGCATTGTTCTTATGTCAATTCTTAAGCCACCGGTATTACCGTAGCAAGAGGAATTGTTTATAGTAATGTTCAGTTTTTATTGAAGCCACCTGCGGTAAAAAGGGAGCCTCGTCTATTGCTGAGAGGAGAAAGAAATTTCACATACTGCTGCCTAAAGTAATAATTTTGCCAAGTTGTAGTCTTAGTGACTTGCATAATTTTTAGCCACCAAGTTGCATGTAGTTTACTTTCCTTTTTGATTAATTAGTTTACTTTCTTTACCCTGTTCATACAGGACACACATACACGATGCTATCATGCTACATCCACGTTGTAGTCTTTGACTCGTGCAGGTGTCCTGGACAGAGAGCTAATAGAGCCTGCCAATTGGTCTTGGTTATCTGCTCTTTTGTTTTTTGTAGTCTTAATATTTTTTATCATTTCATATCGTTGAGTTAGTTAAGTTAACGCAATTTTGCAGTTATACCTAATATAATTTCTCTTTATTCTAATTGAATCTCCCTAGCTCACAATAGCGCTAGTATAAGTGAGTGGCATTGGGCTGATTCGTCACTTGAGGTTGATAGAACCTCAAGGGTGGTGAATTCCCTTCTCGAGATTATGCAACACAAGAAGAACACATGATTTGTGTGGAAACTCTTACAAGGGAAAACAATGGCAAAATATTGCTCATTTAGAACTCTTTTACAAACTTCGTAGGCACTGACCCATAGAAGACACAAATCCCTTCTTTAATGATTCGCAGGTACCAACCTACTAAAGACACTAATGCACACGATTCGTAGGCAACAGCCCTCATTGCTTAGAACCAACTTAGCGAGAGACACCAATCTCTTTGGTACGAGGTACCGTCCTCTTTTGGGAAGCACCAACTTGCAAATGGACAAGTATTCTCCTTCTCAAACTGTCTTCTTCAATGGATGACAAACTCTTATATTTCCTTCATAAAATCTTATTATACATATTCTTTCTCTACAAGTCTGCTCTTAGATGATGCACCATGAATGTCTTTTTTCAGAAATTTAATGTCACCTTCTTCAACATATTCTCCAATTTTCTTCAATAAAAATCTGAAATATTCTTCAATATTTTTCTGCTCGAGGTTTGCTTTAAATGATCTTATTTTTCATTGTATTTTGTTCTCAATGACTGCCCAAAATGTTGTCATAACTATCTCCAACTTCCTTCGATATAGATCTTCAATACTATTCCACATTCATCTCCACGTTCTTCTTATTCCATTTATATCTTCATATCTAATTGAGGAGACACATCTCTTTGAAAAAGATATCCATTTAATTGGTCATGTCTCTTGATCTCTGTCTTTTGAGAGTAATTAATTACACTCCTTTATTAATCACTGCATCATGCTCACTAAGCGCTGCCGTAACTAACATATAACTATCATCGTAATGCTGCTTTTATCTTATAAAGAACCACAGCCTTTGCTCACCTCACGTCTTCTATTAATCGCTGTCTTCTTCAATATCAATTGCTGCATATTATACTTGCTTCCTTCTCAAGGAATCACTGCTCTTCATAATAATGAATTGCTGCCTTTATCTTTTAAACATAATCACTTCTAATTTAAAACTTTAATTGCTGTTTTGTATTCTTTAGTCACTGCACTTACATACTTTACTCGCTGCCTTCTAAGAAATATACATGTGTATCTTGGCAAGAGGGATCAGCCATGCACTAGCTTTTGTTTGCCAATAGAAAAGTCAGCCAGCAGTGTAATTAAATATTAGTTTTTATTTGTTGTTCTTTAAACTTGTTTGTATATTAAACACTTTTGTGAATAAGATAAAGTCGGCCACCTTTAGAAATAATAATCTAAGTTTTTCTTGCTATATTTGTATCCTCAGCTTGACATCAATTGTATGATATTGTTCACATGAGATCTAACAATTATGCAACACAAGAAGAAGACATGATTTGTGTGGAAACTCGTACATGAGAAAATCACGACAAAATATTGATTATTTAAAACTCTTCTACAAACTTCGTAGGCACCGACCCCTTCTTCACCAACCTAGTGGAGACACCAATCCCCACAATTCGTAGGCAGCAAGCCTCATTGCTAAGAACCACCTTAGCGAGAGACAGCAATCTCTTTGGGATGAGGTACCAACCGTTTTTGGGAAGCACCAACTTCGAAATGGTTAAGTATTCTCTTTCTCAAACTATGTCTTCTTCAATGGATGGCAAACGCTTACAATTCCTTCGTAAAATTTTATTATGCATAACCTTTCTCTCACAAGTTTGGTACAATCTCTTCCATCTACTTTCTTCTCAATTCTGCATATTCTTTCTCTCGCAAGTCTGCTCTTAGATGATGCACCATGTATGTCTTCTTTCAGAAATTTAATGCCACCTTCAACATATATTCTCCAATTTTCTTTAATAAAAATCTGAAATATTCTTCATTATTTTTCTGCTCTAGATTTGCTCTAAATGGTCTGATTTTTTCATTGTATTTTTATTCTCAATGACTGCTCAAAATATTGTCATAACTATCTCCAACCTCCTTCAGTATAGATCTTCAATACTATTCCACACACATTTCCACATTTTTCTTATTCCATTTATATCTTCATGTCTAATTGAGGAGACACATCTCCTTGAAGAGAGATCCATTTAATTGGTCATGTCTCCTGATCGCTGCTTTTTGAGAGTAACTAGTCACAGTCCCTTATTAATGACTGAATTATATTCAGTAAGCGCTGCCGTAACTAACATATAACTATCATCTTAATGCTATCTTTATCTTATATAGAACAGGAGCCTTTGCTCAGCTCATGTCTTCTATTAATCACTGTCTTCACCAATATCAATTGCTGCTTATTATAATTGCTTCCTTCTCAAGGAAGCGCTGTTCTTCATAATAATGAATTGCTGCCTTCATCTTTTAAACATTATCACTGCTAATTAAAACTTTAATTGCTGCTTTGTATACTTTAGTCACTACACTTATATACTTTAGTCGCTGCCTTCTAACATATATAGGTGTATCTTGGCAAGGGTGGTCAGCCATGCACTAGCTTTAGACGACTCTCTCTTGGGCGGCAATAGAAAAGTCGGTCAGCAGAGTAATTAAATATTAGTTTTAATTTGCTGTTATTTAAACTTGTTAATCGCTTATAATAATTGTTGACTTGAATGCTCTCTGTATATTTATACACTTTTGTGAATAAGATAAAGTCAGCCAGCTTCAGAAATAATAATTTAACTTTGACTTTGCTACCTTTGCATCCTCAACTCTTTTAGGCATGTGTATGACTCATATCTTTGTCAGTGACGGTGCCTTCAACCAGCTCTGTATCTTGTCCATACGTCTTTGGTATCAATGACAATATTTCAAGAAGATACTTCCACATTGCATAAGATAGAATTTAAGAAAATTTACTGTAAAAATGCACTCAATTTATTTTTCTTTTATATGAAGTGCAACTTATGTAAAAGATTCTTGTCACAGACTTATTGCAAGTCTCTTTTTGTTGAACGCTTAGTGTGAATATAAAAATTAAAAAATAAAAATTACATGAATACTTCTTTTTCTTTTGTCACTATCTTTCTACAGCTCAGCAGGAGTTGCTTGAACAAACAAGAAGGGCAAACAATTGGTTGAAGTTAAACGCTGATGATGAAAAGATCACAGTTTTTTTTAACAGGCACATTCCTCACTTATTACTGGTTTGTTCATTTGAATAATTCTCATTGGGGTTGGTTTGGTATACTGCATTTTCTCTTGATGCTGGAAAATGAATATTTTGTGCTTGTAACTATCATGTTTTTGCAGGTTGAGGTCGTTAGAACTGGAAAAGATAGAGTGGCAAAATAATTTGCGTGTGCAGCATACAAAGAGTACATTTTTTGTCTTTTTAAATTTTTTGTAACTGTTAAGCTTAGTCTTGGTATTATGATACATTGCAGATGCATATAATTGCTATTTGTAAGACATAGATTAACTTCTGTAACAAAACCTTCCTTTATGTTGTCTTTGTCAGATCTGGAGCTCAAAAATGAGGTGAAGAGACTTCAGTCATTGCTAGCAGATTGTGCGGATGTTAGCAAGAAGATTAAGAACTTAAACGTGCTATGCCAACGCTGTAAGGCTGACTGTTCTGTTGCCAAAGGACAGTTTTCTCTCTCCCAAGATACACACTCTGAAAATTGTGATCATAACCTAGATCCATTCCGTGCTGGCTTAGAATCAGATTCGGTTGCCCACAATCCTACCATGCAAAGGGCAAGGTTTCAATATAGTTGTCAAGCTTGTGGCCATAATAACAAAGTTGATTTTGGGGAAAGAGAAAGGAAATTAGTTGGTAATGGAACAAGTAAATCTGTTGGCAACATTGCTCAGGTAGGAATAATGGGGGATTTAGAAGGTACACTGTTTATTTTGATCAAGTGATGGTTTCCCTTGTTATTTTTCTTGCTGACATGAAGAAAACTTGTATCAAGGTTGGATTGATTAAAGACATCACCTATAGTGATAATCAACTAGGAAAGGATGCTAAGAAAGGTACGATATCATACTGGATTCTTATCAGTCTTCTGAAGTTAGTCCATGCATACATTTGGTATTTGTTATGCGGATAGGTTAGAAATCTATTTGAAGATCTACTTTTGACATTAGTTTTCTAGAGAGAAGTATCTGAAAATGTTTACACAATCCTCAGGGGAAGCAACTGATATGATAGTTGGAAAGGTAAATAGTTTTGTAAGAGCGCTGTTACAGGGCATGGCTGGGTTCAAGATCTCAATCACTGATGAAGCGGTATCACCAAAGTTATTTTTTCTCCATCAATCAAGTGGTATAACACTTCTCTTGAAATTGAAATATTTCAACATTATGTTTCTCTGTTGCACTCGACATTAATATGATTGGCTAAATTTGCATTCTCTTTTATACAAGATACTAACCACCCTTGTTTGTTGATAAATTGCTTACAGTAGTAAATGAGAAATGCTGCACACTTGTTTCCTAATTCATTCTATCTTGTCTCCCTAGAGAATTGAGTCTCAATTTACATTGAACTATTCCTCAATTTGAATATTCTTAAGTTTTCTTGAATTTGACTTCTAAGCATAACACTAAGCTCCTACTTAAGAAATCAATCATGATGAATTTTCTAAAGAAATCAAGTTTCAAGTAAATGGTTAATTTTTAGAGCAATGTTGACACTATTAAAGGGAAATAATGAGGCTCTATATCATTGAGCACATATTTTGTAGATTTTGATGCACTGTGTATAGACAGGAAATTTAGCAGTTCAATTATTATTTATTTATGGTATCAGATCATTCAAGAGTCAAATTGAAAGCAACTACGGTTCGCAGTCAGAAGGATATCTGTGAAGAGATTCATAAAGTGATTATATTTCTGTTTTTTTGATTGGAAGAAATTTTAGTGTCAATTTAAGTACTTGGAAGCTGTGGATGTAATCCAACAGTTATGAAGAGATTCAAGTTTTCGCTAGTGGTATAAGCACACATTCTTACATGCGGGCTCTGAAATGCATGCATACTTGAGAAAAAGTTCTGGAAAACATTATCTTCTCAACTGTAAAATAACTGGACAGAATTCAACTGTAAAAGATTAAGTTCAATCGAGTCAATGTGATTTTTTAGCTGTGTATTTGTTAAGACTTGAGGTTCATAAAGCATTATAGATATCTTTTTTTAAAAAATGGTAGGAATTTGATTCTCATAAAAGACTTTAACACTATGGGTCTATTCCAACTGCCAGGTAGAGCTTTGAATTTTGACCAGTGATTTAAGCATCATGCATTCTTATCTGAGACAAACATTAGCCTCATAATAGTAAACGGTTGGACAATTTTCAACTGCAAAAGCCTAAAGCTCGATTGATTCAATGTGGAATTGTTTCTAGCTGCTGGTTTTCAATACCCTCGTTTGAATTGGGGCAATAGATAATTGATCATTCTGCGAAGAGTATGAATAAGATCATTGTGGAAATGAGATGACATATTATACATGGGTTCTGGAATACCAATACAGGCACAGCTACAGAAGATTTTCACGGGGCCTATGTACAATAGGGCTTGATTATAGGTGTACAAAAAAAGGTGTATGTGTGTGTAAATAGATGCTTTCTTTTTGAATAGTCTCATTTGATGTGCTTTGAGGGAAATTAGTACGGAAAGCACAATTAATCTACATGTAAGTGGGGTTACTGGTTTTGGTTTGAATCTTGGTTTGGCTTTGCGAATTTGGTTTGTAGATCCAATTATTTTTTTAGGGTGATGGGTTTGTTTTGGGTTAATCCGTACAAAAATCATGTAAAATCATTAATATATATAATAAAACTAGTACATTATATAATAACAATTAATAATTTATTCATAAAATGTAATTTATTATAACTAAAATTATAATACTATAAATATTGCAATACATTATATAAAAATATAATATTATAATATATTAACATAAATATCACATTATATGTAACTATAATATTATATAGTAATATTAATAATATAGTAATATAATAATTCTAATATATATAAATAGTATATTTCAAAAGCCCTTCCATTTCCCCTTGTAGCATGAACCTAGAGTTTTGATTAGATGCAATTTCCTAGTAGCCTTTCCTTTCTATTGTCAAGTGAGTGGCTCCACTCGATATTATCATTGTTGTTTTGTATAGTTGGTGGCAGTGCTCGTGGTAATGCTGTGTTTATTTATGTCCTACTGGCAGATATTCCACCACTGCAATGGATTTTTTGGGTGGCTTTTATCTGAGGTTTTTTATCAAATATCACAGGCACCACAAACCTAGCTTTTTAAGTGTGGTCACCAAATACTATAATAGATTAAAAAAACTTCCACATATCCTTGCTGTGCTGATTGAAATCTCAAATCTGGTATGAAATAGACCTGAATTTGGCATCTTGGCCCACGGATCTGGTAACATAAATCTACATTTAATATCAAAATCGAGACTAGGAAATAATCCCGAGATCTTTTACTAATTTATTCCAAATACAAAATTATGTGAAAGCTCGAAAGCTGATAAATGCATAACAATGTAAATATAATGAAAGCCGAAGACTAGGCTTCAACTAGAGCTCACCAAAACTAAAAACTTTGAAAATGTCTAAGGCCTAAACTATGAGGATCAAGCTATTCACCAAGGGAGCAAAAGCTCATTCATACATAATAAATGAAGATAGAACAGCCTGTCTAATTCAAAGATATTATTTTAAGTTGAGAGTTGAAATCCTTTGATTGTAAATTCAGTCTTATGAGCACAGACAGAAGCTCCTTTGACCTAATCAAGAGTTTTCCTTGCATGCCCAATGGGACTCACCTCAGAGCAAAAAAGCTTTGGCTGTTGTTTATTGCTACTGATTTAAAGAATATAACTAATATTTGGTGAAAAAATTGGGACATGTCTCGAAGATGTGTAATATTACTGACTTGGTGACCCCATCATTAGTACAAACTAGAATCTCCATGGTTGATAGTTGGCTTATGAGAAGGATCCAAACAAGATCCCTACTAGAAACTATCAAGAAGATGGATCCAAAATATTATTTGGCCTCTGGTCGCTATGGTTAGAGCTCTCTTCTTGTTCCTAATCATGAGTTACCAATGGAATTTCTTGGACTATCTTTTGCAAGAATAAAATGACCTAGCCAAAGGTGGAAACGTCTAAGTGGGACACCAAGATCTCACGATATGTACAACAATGGAGCTACTTTTGTATTTCAGCACTAAAGATTTACCATTATTCTCTGCAGATGGGTTTAATACTCCCATCAAGCATACTAGGGTGCAGAAAATATTTGTTCCATTCATCTTAACTTGGCACCAAAATTGCCTTAATGGTTCTTGCTGCATTTTTCAAAAGGGAAGACTTGGTTCAAGGATCTCCAAGTTCAGTCATCAAATAGGAAACCTTCAATTGCTTTAAAGAAAAGGGATATAAATCTCTTCGTTGTGTTGTAACTTATATGATCATAAGAGACCCTACAAAGTTTTTCAAAAATTTTAGTATTATATTTAGTAGGAGTTGAGAAAGGATCTTGTTGGAGGTGTGTGCCTTGCCGAGCATGGCTTTTCATTACTTTGTCAGACCCCCTAGCCTCAAATATCCGTAATTATCGAGTCTATGAGTGGGAGAACCTTGCAATCGTAATGAAACAAAAAGTAGACTTACATAGGCGAGCAAGCTGACCTCAAGGCTTGCCTTGTCCTTGTACATTGAAATATATAATTTGACCTAGCACATTGGACATCCTTTTGCTGTAGAAACAACTTACATTCTTGCTGGCCTAGGGTATAAATCTTCTCATCTTGTTAATGTACCCCTATTGATATGTAACAAATAAAGAGTCTTATGAAGGTCTTCTCAAATGACATCTTGGCCTTAAAGAGATAGAGTTTCCAAGAAAGCAAGAGATCTTTTTATAACAATGACAACAACCAACCAATATCCTTGATTTTTTTTTCTGTCTAAGCCCTTTCACCCATCCAAGGTATATAGGAAACTCTCCCATATTTGAGTCCAAATCACACATCTAAAGCCGTAGCCCCTCTCCAAGACATGGCAAAAGAAAGGAATGTCTAGTGCTTAGCTTGTAATGTCACCCATGACTCAAAAGGCTACTTGGTCTATCAAGAGTTGGTCTTTATAGCTAAGGAGTGTCATGAGCCACACACCTAAAGAAGCTTGTTTGAAGGAACTCTAGTTGAATACAAATAGTAATACTTTGGTCTTTTGGGAGGATGACAACTATTTCACCTTAAATGTGGACCCACAAGTTAGTTAGTCTCATGTACATTTTGATTATACTCTTAAGATTAAAGATAAGGGCTTAAAAAGTCTTGGTGTCCATTAAGATGATGATTGCTAGGCATATAGTACAAATTCCAACCCTTGCAGAGAACATGAAGATAGATGTGAAAGTTCTTTAAAAATCGTCTAGATATGATTGGGCTAAGTGGTTGGACACTACCAAGGCTAACAAACCCACTTATTGGTCAAGGTAGGTGCTCAATTTATTCACCTTGACAGGATAGACAATGTTTGTGGGATGTCTTGATCATCTTGGGAAAAACCTTCTATAAGTGGTCTAAGTACAATAATATTGGTCATTGAAGAAAGGAAGTTAGATGGCCCACCTCAAGTTTGCTATGTTGGTACCTTGGAGGCAAGGATAAATCACCCCTAGTTTATATTTTTCTAATCATAGGTGACCATATGATGCAAAACTACAAGATTGGCTACAATGCAAGTGGCATTGTAATGCTGAAGCAAATTGTTTGCGACCTAGTATTCCATACATGCTCATTGTGAAGCACATAACATATTTGGACACGACTCCCATAAAAGTGATAGTTGTTCCCATTTATATTCCATTAGTGCTTGAGTATGAGCATTTGTAAGGCATGTAAATTGTTGACTTTGTCGCTTTCTTTGCAAGTCTATCAAGAGATTTAATTGCAAAAATAGGTGGCTATAGCCTATGAGTATTTGGCCTTAGATTGATTGCACATGGTCATTCAAGCATGGTATGGAGGATGTTATGAGCTAATCACCACTTACCATGTTGGGTGCATTGCACTATTACTATTGATGAGACTGTGAACATCTTCAACATGGTAGAAACAAGCCCTCTACATATTAATTGATAAATGTGTAGATGAGGCCTTTAAAGATCTCACGATTTTTAGAGAAACAAGCCTTGACATTGTTGCATACATGATAATAAAGCTATGCTGTCAAAGATCTCTGATGTGTAAAGATAGTGCTAAGAGTAAGAATGGCATTAGTGCTGTTGCTGCTTCAAGTAATACCAAGATAGAAAATAATATACGACTTTCCAATTGAAGCTCATTTGCATTGATGATATGGGCAAATTGTAATGAGCACCCCCATTTTTGTTTGAATTTTTTTCTAATGAAACCACAAGTAGAATCAAGCAAGTGAATATGCAAAATTTTTCACTGTCATAAAAATCCTTATGTTGAGATTCAATGTTTATTCAATTGCTGCTACAAATTTCATGGAATATAGACATTCAAAATAAAACATCATTACATGAAATTGATTTTATATGAAACTCAAAGAAAATACCTCCTAAGACATAGATCACATGACTGCTACAAGTCCGGATACGGGTAATAGATTCACTGTTGCAGGCTGGACAGCCATGAACATCGTCGAACTAGTGACCAAACCTAAATACAACATACCTACCACACATCCTTGAGGTTTTCACACCTGAAACTCTATCTCAAACACCATCAAACTCTACCAAAAGTTGCGAACAGGTCTGCAATTTTTTTTCCTAACATGTCCAGCAACATTTAGGTTTTGGAACTGCGCAACCAGCAATCACCAAATTCTCAAAACTCCCCAAAACACCTTTTTCCCAACCTGATGGTGTTTGCAGAAACCACTTGAGTGTTACGCACCACAAAGGGCTGAAAATGGATTACAAACCCTAGACGCTTAGCCCTAGGGAAAACTTGTCAGGCAGGGAGGACCCCTGTCAGTGGTATGACTGCTCCAATAAATTGATATCAGCTGCAGACAGACTGCAAAACAATTGTAACCAGGCTGCCGAACCTTGAAGAGGATTACTCAAGTTGTTTTTAGTATTTTGCCCCCTTATGTGCAAATTATCAGCATAGCATGGTGGTACAGCCTCTCTACAAGGTGATATGACCAGCGAAAAAACCTTGAAAACAAACTTGAAAACACAACCACAATATCAACATATATCAGAACCTCTTAAAGTCTCTCTAGAAAACAACAAACTTCCTTGAAAATGCATGAAATTTCTGAAGTGGAACCACCATAAACTAGGTAGGGAGGATCTTTCACCATCAAAACCAACAAACTTAAGAGGGTTTCATCCTCAAGGGTTTTAACTTTTTGAGAAGAATGCAAGTTCTGTCCAAAATGTAGAAGCAAATCAAATTCATCAACAATCCAAACAATGAGTCCTCAACCTCCTTGTATAACGTTTTGAAGCAATAAAATATTACTTTTTTCTTTATTTTCTCCAAAACTCCTTGTTTAAAATAAATAATTTAACTTTATGGAGCACTTTTCACCTTGTAAGGAAGACTAATGTTTTCTCATGAATAAGGTCCCTTTCCAAGATGTTCAATAGAAATAATCAAGGTTGCCAAGAGATCTGTATTGGTACTAGTACGAGAGGCTGGTACCGGTACAGTACATATACATTTAATACTAATAAATATATTGATTTTTATTTTTATACATTTTAAATAAGCAAGGAGTATTCCAGACCTGCACTTTATCATAACAACTTTTGTAATTCTAGCTACAGGTAATAGAGAAAGTTTTATTATAGTTTATATTTGTGTTTCTAATTATGCAGGTGAGTTGAGTTTAATGAAGAAATTTAGAGGTACTATGATACCCACAACAACATAGGAATGGGAAATACTCACAAATGTTTTCTTGAGAAGCATTGATTTTTCACAGCCCATTACACCTGCATATTCAAGCATTTAAAAAAACAGTGTCTGGTTTATTTTGGCACACTTTATATTTTTTTAAATGGGTTTGCGTCAAATAGGTGTAGCTCCCAAAAAAGGAATGTTTTTTTGTCTATACGTACAACTATTTGCATTCTTCATGGGTTATTTTTTAAGGTTTTCATTTTGAGTCAAGGGAGAATTAGTTGACAACGTTGGGATGCCTTTTGAAGGTAGTGATGTCTTTGACCACGTTTCCAATATCGAAGACACGTTTCATTCCCTAAGACGCATCCTAGAGGGTCGGAGCTGCATCTCCCTGCTAGCTTGGAAAGAACATTTCAACACCTTTAAAATGAGCTGTTACACTTAGTTGTCCTTTTTAATTTTACTAACATTAACTCATTTATATATCCAAGTTGTGGAAAACACCTAAATGATATAATTTTGCAATTTTGATCATATCAAAGTGACATTAAGACTAGGGATGATATTCAAAGGCAACTGAATGACATTCTAAAAATAGTCCACTACAATAAGTTTGGAGAGAGCATCCCAAAGGTCAAAGTCAATTATGAAAGCATAGGGCTCCATTTGACCAACTGAACTCAAACCCAAGAACAATATCTTTGCAAGACCGATCAAATGTTTCTCCAGAATATTATAGCTTAGCCTAACTAACCAACTAGCCTTTGGAAGACTTGGAACTGACTAACTGTGCACAAATTGGCTAAGTGGCAAAATAGGACATTACGCAAATATTAAGACCTAGTTCTCAAATGGAAAATTGCCAAAATATTGTGAAGATCAAGTACTTGTAATCTTTGGATACATTGAATTGGCGATTAAGGAAATGCTACCCCTTGGTGTTTCCAAACCAAGTTGCTTAGATTGTACAAACAATATTACCATTCTAGTTACTTGGTTTTGATTGAGTAAACTAAAATTATAATGGAATTCCATTTTTTTGAATTAAATTAGATATCCATCCTCATCTGTTGAGGTGTTTGAAAGACCACCTCATATTAGGGGACATGCCCAACTCGTTGAAGTTGGGGATGACAAGAATCTCATAGGGGATGCTTGGTCGTCCCCAAGGTAGTCAGGGATGTGTTGGAGGTGCTTTGAACGTCTTGGGTAGGGTTAGGCATCCCTTGCAAAAATAACAACCATTTCAATCTTTTTATTAAATTTTTAAAAAGAAAGACATGGATTTTTTTTTGGGTTGTAGAGGGGCATGGGGGTCTCTCAAACCCTTTCATGCCCCTTATCTGCCCTAATATGTAAAAGAACAACTTAAAATTTTAAAACATACACTTAGTTTTATAATTTCATTGCCATTGATTGTGTAGTAAGTTGTGCTGTTCCTGCTACAGAACATTGATCAACAAAATCATTGCACACTTATAGGGACAAGGGTTGAAGGGTGAGGAAACCTCCCCATGTAACATATGTTTACAATGAATAAGCCTTAGTTCTATAGTACATAGGGCCTCCTTTGCCATGCTTTCATAGGTTGAAAGATTATGTTTTGATACTAGTTTCTTTTCAAAGGTCCAAAATTCAAGACTACAATTTTGTCATTTATATCTTGTATCTGCTCAGTCACTTAAAATGTATATTAAGATACAATATCTAGGTGAAAAGACTTCATATGCTATAAAGCTCAAAGCAAATGAAGCCATTAGCTGGACATGAGCAGTTAGGAAAGGGTATATACAACAGTGGCATTGGTGGCCTCCAGATAGTTTATCAATAATAAAAAACAAGTTAGAAACATAAAACAAAGATTCAAAGAAGAAAGTAACTTCTCAGCTGCAATCAATGCATCGAGATGTCATTTTGACTCTTTTTTAGCTTGTAAGAGGTCAGTAATTAATTTTAAAATGTTTTGGTTTTATTTTATTGTCACACAAAAATACCATAAAGTGACCACTAACAACAATAATGAAAATGTGATCGAGGGCATTAAAGAAGTTGAAGAAAACATATTAGACCATTCTTGTAATTCTTAAAATCCAACATAGGTTTTTTTGGAATCTCACAAGGCATGCCCTTCATCCTTTCCTTAAAAATTTGAAAAAGGTCCTTTCAACCTCCAAAAATCCTTTCTTCAATTTGCAACCAATTCAATTATAAATATCTGTAAAAATATGAGGGGCATTAAGCATTGGTTATGTTATATTTGCAAAATCAGTTATAATGGGAGCTATAGTAGGTTTACACATCATTTATTGCGTGAGAGTGGACATGGTGTTAGAGTATGTATACAAAGATGTAACATTGGAACAACGGATCAAAATGGAAGGTTGGTAGGGGAGAGTGAGGGAAAACATACTAGTACTACTAAAGAAACATTCATCCAAAACATTGATAGGCAACTATTCTGATATATTAGCTGGAGAGAGTAATGATAGCGGGAAGGGGAAGGCCATTTCTACTACTAGTGAGAAAAATCCTTAGCTGGGTAGTGTGAATGAATGTGGAGAAAATGACACGTGGGCTATAAAATATATGCAACTTTAGTTTCGAATGACTTTGGCTGGGCAGTTAACATACACATCCGGTGTCTTCGAAATATTTTTTGTGGAAGTATACGTTACAAATGGTGTATCGTTAATATATTCTATAGTGTTATTCATTCCTTATTGATTGTGCATTTCAATTGATGGTATGTGTATCATACGGGTCATGCATTTTCAGTATGGGGTTGTCTATTGTAAATCTTCGCCTTGAGCCGTGTGGCTTCACATATAGCAGTCAATGATGTTGAATTGTCAAGTTGAGTCGTTGCTGGTAATAAAATGTCTGGGCATGTTCTGGAGATATATGATATTCTTTTTGGGAGAGATGAGCATGTTGAGTTAGTCGCGTGTTTTATGAAGGAAGGAGTGTATGTGGCTAAGGTGTGTAATTTTCAGTATAGTCTCAGCATGTGTTTTTTGTGTGTAAAATGAGGATATTAAAGGGAGTTGTTAGGAGTTGAGCCTTCCAAAAAGGGGAGTGTTGGGCATTTTTCCTTTTGGAGTTGTGGTTTTTAGTTTCTCCAGCAAACGTTTCTAGGAAATGCAAGTGAAGGAAATTTGTGAGATCGTGTACATTGTTAATAATTTTGGGCGGTGTGATCATGGTGACTGGCAGCTGCTCGAAAAACATATGAATAAGAGTCGATGCATTGAGTTGTGTGTGGTAGTGATGGTGTAGACTATGTTTTTGACTGAAGGATATATGATTTGAGTGCAGCATATTCTTAATGAATATGTTATTATTAGGAGCTGTGTGTGAGGCGAGTGACGATTGTATTGAGGAGGGTATGTTATTTTGCTGTGGTATATATATTGCTTGAGCTGGCGATTCAAGTGATGATGGTTTAACCAGAACTAGTTAAGAATTGCTTCTTGTTTTAGTGTATTTTTGAGTTGGTGCTCAAACTGAGGTTGGTGCCCATTTTTACCCGAAAGGGTTTTCCACAAGAAATTTGGTGTTTGCGTCTTGATGTTTGCTCTCTTTATGTTTTATGTGGTTTCATAGTTTACTTTCTTGAAAGGAAACCTGAGAATGCATCCCCGGACCTTTTTGACGTGTTCCCATTTTTGGGACATCCCAAGGACAGGGAGACGGGTTGGGGACGTCCCCTAGCCGTCTCCAAAATCTGGAAAGTAGTTAGAAACATCTCAGAAAAGCGAGGACGGGAGTAATTCTCAGAGGGGACATCCCCCTCGCCCCCTGTCACGTCCCCTAACTGTCCTAGGGACAGCCAGCCGTTCACCTTTACCCACCACATTTAAAAATATGACATAAATGCTTTAAAAAAGTATTTTTCATTTCTTTCTCTGGGCCTCCACACCTCAGCAATAGTGCACAAGTGTTTCATAAATTTCATACACATTAAACTACATATATCAGTTCTAACTACAATAATTAGTCTAGAAAACACTGGGATAGGTGCTGCAACAGATCTGGGCAGCAAGCACAACTCAATTTCACAAACACCTGGAACTTAGTAATGCATATCTAAAGAGATTATAGGTCTGCAACACTGGATTATTCATTGATATGAGGGGTAAACATGTCTGACTCACTGCCAACAGCACTTAGAAGTCTGAAATTATGAACAGCAGCTTGGTAATAAATTTCACAAATGCTCAAAACTTGGTAGTGTGTGAAGAAATGGTTGCAAGTCTGCAACATTGGACTTTTCACTGATATGAAGGGTAAAAAGGCCTGAAGTCAGAGCCAAAAGCACTCGGAAATATGAACAATAGCTTGGTAATCAATTTCACAAATACACGGAAGCTGGTGGTGCATAAAGAAGTGGTTGTAGATCATAATGGTAATAGAATACTATCCAAATATCCTCCAATCAGAAAGAAACAATGAACTACTTGCAAATATGTGCTGGAATGATCAATGTCAAGCCTAGAAACCACTGTGCAATGTGCAAACTTAATTGCATGTCTGAAATTCAACTGTTTGCAGGTCAAAACAGCTACTCAATTGATCAAACATTCCCAAAACATCAAGGAACACCTCCCAACATTACCCAGCAGCAATATACACCACCAGTACCACCAAACAGCAACAAAGGGGCCAAGAAATGTAGAGAATCATACCCAGCAGATCACACCAGGTCTCCAACGGTACAACCTGTACCTGGCCGTACTTCTCAGGCTGGAAACCACTCATACTCCTTCAAACTCACATGCTTGGGCTGGAAATGAACATCAATGGGAATGGCTAGTGCAGACTAGTCAATACCGTCACTATTTGTGGTCAAATAAGAGCATCAATTGAACATAAATGTTATATTTTAAGGTTATACAATGTATATATACATGCTTTATCTATGTTTCCATATGAATATAATGTATTTATGCATGCTTTATCCATGTTTTCATATGAATATTTAAAACTTCCCTATATATTCTAAATTTGTTCTATATTTTATATAGCCGTCCCCAAAGTTGTAAAAAAATTGGTGTCTTGGACACGTTTCCTCATTTCGGACCAGGAGACAACCAAAATCAATAACGATTATAAGTTCAATCAAAGATTTAAACTTATTAACGGGAACAAACACACAACAGTCAATGATAGGATCGAAACCCAATACATGGATGACTCATCATCAGCTCATGAACATGTATGTGGCACTCAGATATTAATGATATTACCACTACCGGTTATCACGAAAGACAACTATGATAACAAAGATATAAGATCGGTACATATGATATTGATACCATCCCTTATTCATACACCGACATATAATTTTCATATATATCAATACAAGCAATGGAAGAATGTAGCAAGTAATCAAGGAAGTGATTGATATGGAATAATGTAGAGGCTATCACGGTACTAATATCATCACACAAACCAATCCAAGAAGAGCGTGGAGGAAACAGATTTAAATGTGGATTAGTCAATGGCATGGGTAAAGGTAGCCATTTAACGAGCATGAAAGTTCTTATCAATGTTAATCACAAGAAGCCGCATGTGATACAAGTGAATAATTGAAGATTAATTTAAGGATGGTCGATATCGTTAAGGAAACGAAGTAGTTGCTAAGTCAGCAATCTATCACCCAACGATGGTATTAACACTAATAGCATTGTCTTATTGAAGGACGGTGATTGTTAGCGCTACTATCTAATGAGACTAGATGCCATTGGTAAGGAGAAGAAGAAAATTTTAACGTCCACCAGGCTAAACATAGCCTATGGGACAGACTGCTGAATTCAGTAGATCAGTTCTTTTCCTATGCAAGTTGACGATGACTGCCCCCAACTTCTCAATGTACTCCTCGCTGAATAAGTTATGCTATGAGCTAGCTGTTATGATATTCATAAATTTGTCCCTTCTGTCCTTGTAAGCAGCACACTCAACAATAAAATGCTGTTCAGTTTCGACATTCCCAGAATTACAAAAAGTGCAAACTCTCTTCCCACGTCTCTTTTGGCCTTTCCCAACGCCTGGTCTCACAACGAAGTTTCCAACTCCCGAAATGTAATAATAAAAGCAATGACTTATATTATGATCATTTATGGTGAAAACCATGATGGCATAAAATGGCTCGAGCAATACTGGTTACTACTTCCATTGGTCAATACAATTACCGATGCAGAACTGATATCGATCACTACTGAGAACATACTTCTGACAGAGACAAATGCCCTACATCATTAAAGATATTGTAATTACTCATGGTGATAGTGAATATCAATAGCTTGATATCAAAAGGAAGATAATAGAGTGTTATCGATTCATATATGTTCCAATGCATAATAACATGTAAAATAATAGGAGTCTACGCATCCATAAAAACGTCGAAGCATTAATGTGTGCTGAGCCTTAATCAAGTAGTAATTGTTTAGTCGAGGATAAGATCCTTTATTAATTATCAAGGAGCAATTTGGCTAATTTTCGAATGATAAATGAATATCATTTAAGAAAGAGAGTTGACTAATCTATGATTAGTCATAACCACGTGGGACCAATAACGATGTATATCTTAAAGAACATAAGTCAAGCCAAGATTGATATCTATCTAAAAGGCACGAAGAATGAAGGGCAATGTTTGGTATATAAGTTAGCAATTGATACAACAAGAGACACAATAACTAATAGATTAATATTAGTATATTGATTAGTTTCTTCATCAAATGGTGCGAACCCCTTAAGACATGAGACGTGTCTCATGAAAGATAACTCTTCAATCATGAAGGAAGATATAAAGGTTATTCACATCGGTCATTCAAAGCATGAGATTGAAACTTATTTTGTATTTATCCATTGTGTATCTCCTCAATAGAGCATTTGCCTTGCTGGCATAAACTGGTTGCAAGCAATTAAATATAAATCAGAGAAGGCACCATGGTTGCAGGAATCAAGAGTTCAGATCAGAAACAACATCTTTATCATTGTTGCAAGAGCACATCTATATACCTGAAACAGAAACCTTCTTGCTATAAGCAATATTACCAATTCATTATTGCATATACATATCGGCATATCAGATATAGCAGCCTGTTCTAATTATTCATTCATATAAAGAACCACCTATGATCGATAACATTTACTATAATTTTAATGTAGTCCCAGTCCACATTTTTATTTGCTGTTCACTCTGTACTGAGCCGGGCTCATGACATCCCCTGGGACAACTTACAGCTTGAACCAGTAGGATATGGCCATCTCATGTCTGTGGACTAAATATATAATATAGTATATCTTGATGACAACTTCCAAGCATCAAGCATGACGGGGCAACTAAAAGACATTTATAAATGAAATTAACTATAAGATGCAGAATCACAATAGAATTATTTACAGGTATGAATTGCATAGGTACAAGTTACAACCTACAAATGCCAATTTATGATGGTATAATTTCAATAATCAGATGTCATAAATTTCTAGTCAAAACCTAATTGCTGGCCAATGTAAGCGCAATAGTCCACACAAAAGTTACTCAGCATGATTTGTTGGTCAACTATAATTAAAAGAGGGTCAAAGCTCAACAATAGTCACACATCAGCACACTGATGCCCTATTTTATATATTCGATAATTTTGATGTAAACGATCAAGTGAAATCAACAAATACTCATATATATCATAAAGTATCTTATTTGTTACTCTTTAGATGCTGAAATAGGATGCATAGATTCTGTTGGGTTTCAAAAATGTTGCTCCACTTCCCAGAGCCAAATCTCCATACAAGCCTAGGGTTGTCGTCATGCAAGTGATATCAGCTTATCAATAGACTCTGGAGGGTTAATGGTCAATTCTACAATAGTGGGTTAGATCTCCTATGATTCAAGTTCAGCTTAGGCTCAAGAGGGTGTTCCTATGGGTATTAATCTCACATAAAATATATAATTGACAAACAGTTATAACCAAACCCAACTTGATATCTGGGCTCCAAAGACTCTCAGTGGACCAAGAATGACTGGCTGTACATGACCACTATATAGCTGATATGACTGAATTCATAACTCACGTGAAACAGATTCTTTACTCGTTCTCTGAAGATAAATCCTTGGTTGTGATACGAGGTTATGAACACACAAAACTGCTCCTATACTATTGATTTGGTGTTTGATTTGGATGATTTGAGATTGGTGAATGGTCTCAGCCAGTGCCTATCTGTTGAGCAATAAAGTCAATATATTTAGAAGGAACAAACTGAAATAAAAGAATGTGGAGCTATCTATGTGCATTTAACTGAAATAATATGCAATGTGAGATTATTATAACACTTCCAAGATTTTCAGAATGTTTCTATATTCATCTGCCCTAACCATACACTCATGCCAGCAAATGAGACAAGGGAAAAGTCCATAGATGTGACCAAGAGATCTTGAACATAAACCCCATGCTCTGGAGACATTATGCAACAAAAGTCATTACAATATTAACCTTCCTTTATTTTGGCAGCTTGTACCCTCAAAATGAACTGGACTTGCATCAATGGCTGCCTTGCAACTTTCTGGGCATTTGGAGAACACACACCGAACCAACCTCTTTCAAAAATGAGTCAAAATCGTCTCTTAAGAACAGCCAGGCATAACCCTAAAATGCTGCACTCTTCATATTCAAAATCAATGGTTGAGGTGGACTTGCGTCCAAAATACACGATGGAGATTGAAGGATTGATCCACAATTAATTTTGGTTGTTGGAGTAAATACACTATAGCTATGAGTAGGTGGGGTGACTGGAAAAGAAGCGTGCACATCACTTATCTTCTGTGGGCACTTTCACGCGTTGCGAACCATCGGTGTGGGCACTGCCTTTTCCTTTATCAGTGCTTGCTTACCATGCAGGAACCATCGCTAACTTTCACCTTGTCTACTCCGTCACACTCTCATCCACCTTGTGCTTTCCTTTTGCTTTTGTGTTGGCTCCACATTCCTTTGTCCAGGGTTCCATGGGAATCATGAACCAGTGGTTCTTGGTTCCTATGGAACCTCCAAACACTTAGCCAGTTTTCTGATTTTGATCTCGGGGAACAGGCTGAAGACATGGGAGGGGAACGCTAGCCAGAGCGCATCAGAAATGATGACCTTTATGATACTTCTCAAATCGGATATTAATGAAGGATCATACTCTATAGGCACAAAAGGAAGGGACCTGTAGCAAAAAAGCACAACACAAAATTGAGCTCCAACAGATTGCAAGATTCCCCTTTTTCTCTTTAATAGATTTCTGATGCTGGTTATTTGATGCATTATATCTTCTACATGTAATTGATGAGATATATTCTTTATACCTGTTAACTGGGGTTTAGAATTGTTGACATGGCAAGGATTTTTCTTAAAACTGTCAGTCAGGGATGTTGTCGTGGCACCAGTCAGCTATTTCCTCAATGTTTGCTAATATAATTCAGTCAGAAATGCTCAGTTTGACATAGAGAAAGTAGCTTGCTTATATTCGATAAATTATTTTGTGAATGTTAGAGAATGATGTCATGTCGATAAATGAATTATCGTGTCAAGAGCATGATGGGGATATGAATAATGTGGCAAAATGATGTTATTATTTCTATTTATGGCATTTTATTGTGCTTGATATCTCACATGTCCTTGATCTTGAATATGTCCTTGGTGGTTTCTATAGTATGTTTGGACCCAGCCAATGCCATGACATCTATCTGTTAATTGGCATTTGAGGTTCACTTTTAAGGATGCAGGCTTTTCTGAAATGTTGAAATCATGGAATATTTAATACAACGTTTCATAACTACATGCCTATGTTTCATAACTAAGTTTTCTGTTGCATTGCTGTCATCTTTTATGTAGCTTGTTTGCCCAGGGGTTATAATTTGGGGTTCATATCTTGATCTCATATTGGGCTAGATATGCATGGTGCAAATACATTTATGCTTTCTAGGACTGCATTTTGCATAGATTTATAATGGTTGTAATGCTTCTTAGATTTTGAACAAAAATTTCTGAGCTATGCGCTGTAGGCAAGTAGCAATATGCATCAACCTGATCAAAATAGAATGTTGTCGTTCTTGTAAATCTAGCTAGGATTGTCAAACATCCATAGAAATTTGTCCAATTTTGGGGAGTAGGAGTTGTTTTAAACTTTTAAGCTAGACTCCTTTGAATGTAATATGTGGCAGTCACCAAAATATCTGGTTTCTGTATTTTCTATATTCAGTCAACAGTCATGCGCAAAATTTATTTGCTCTATAATTTATAAAGTAACCTCTCTAGAGACAGTTACCTTATACGCCCATGATTTTGATACTGTTTTTCTGATTTTGAATCTATTGCATTTCCTGTAGTTATCTGCACTTGTTTTGGAATGAAACTTCCCATTATTTAGATAATCTTTACTTTTGACAAATGGGATATGCTATCATTTAGTATCTGGTTTTGCTAGATTGCTGAAAGACATTAAACTTCGAGGTTCCTTATTTTAATGTAGAGGCCTGGCTGCTTTCATTTAAAACAATACTGAAGAGATAGCTATACAATACTGTAACAATTGTTAAACTTACACCATACAGGTTTTTCTTTCCATTTGAGATGGCATCACTATGAAGATAATCCAGGTGAAGACGGGGAACTCATGTATCAGGTGGTCTCATTAGGAACATTGCACAAGATAGTACCAGACTGGATGAAGGAAGAAATTATATTCACTATAGCTCAAGTGGATGTGTTCTTTAACAGATTATTGCAGGTCGCTAATGGGCATGCCTTTCGTGTAGCTGTGATGAGGTCACTCTGAGCTTTAATCACATTTATGACTATTTATTCAACATATTTATTCAGCCGGTTAGATCTGTGACTATTTTGATCGCTATAATCTGTAACTGTTATGAGTGAAGGAAGAATTTCAGAGATTCCACTTTGTTGTAGCAGTCTTTTTAACAGATCAGCGCCTGAGATATGTAACATGGTATAGGTTGGTATAGTTTTCTTTTATATATCTACCTTTGTGCTCTTGCCTCACAGAAAAGCATATTGCTTTGATTTTTCTACAATGGTTTCTTCTTCATTTCAAATTTGTGTCCATGTGCAATTAATTTTACAATTTTATTAACTATTTTTTTTTTGACAACGAACAATTTTGTATTCTGTCATATTACCAATTTATCTGCATTTCCTGCATACCGACAGTCCACTTTCTACTTTTTTATTTGTTCTTTCTTCATTCGTGCTTTATGTTCACCAAATTCCTCAAATAGTTGGGGCATCTTCTCATACCTGTTAAAATGTATCCATTAGTTCCTTTCTTACAGGCTTTCTTGCAGCATGCAGGTTAGACGATTGCCATGATAATAACCAGCTATACAGGAATCGTGAAATACAGTCTCAATACCTTAGATTATTATATTCGATTGTGCTAAGATAAATTAAAGTCTTTATTTAGTGTTCTGATGAAAACAATAAACAAAAAATGTTATTTCTGGTATGATGCTTGTATTAGATCTTTATTTTTTGTGATGTCAACCGCCTTTGGAAATAGCCCACTTGCGGTGGTTAAACTATTAGTAACTAGAAAACCTCATCTTCTGGTTTCGCTGTGTGAAATTCAATCGTTCTGATCAAAATATTCTGTACGGGACAATGTTTTGAGAATACCATGAATAACTTATCCAAGGCTACTTCCTTCTATCTTAAGAAAATAGTAGTTGATATGATGGTTTCTTGTGGCAGCATCAAGGAATATCACAACAAAATTTTCTTCTTCGTTTGACTAGATATGGGTTCTTTACGGGCCAACTCCCTTGAAGAAAATAAATTATTAGGGAGGGAAACCAAAATAGCGTCCAAGGACACTACCTAACAAACACTGTGAAATTGACAATGATAACCAACTGATTAAACGACAGCAAATATCACGAAAGATGCCACCACATATCACAGGTTGCTATTTGACATAGGAATTTTCAAATCTACAGGTCTGTAACTAATTGGGTTGACAATCCTAGTGGGCCATCATCTACAGGTTTCATTGTTGGCACTCTACACTCTTAAGAATCTACCTTGATGGCGTTTCATTCCTGTAGCATAGAGCAGCATAAACAAAAGAGCAATATTACATATCTATATTGCAGATAACAAAAGTAAAAAGGAGTTCCATTCTCATAATTAGGCACATTAGATTCAATGCATTGGCTTTATAAAGCTGTTACAAGAATAATTGCCCACCCAACTAACCAGCCTAATAGCTAATTTATTATATGTGAACTTTAATTTCCTAACAACTTCACTTTAAAATTTACATTATGAATAAAGAAAAATAGAAAAATAATGTCTCATCAAATGGAAAATCTCTGTAAGCAAATGTCTTGATTATCCAACTCTGCATTAGCATCAATCCAAACCTCTCTATCTAGGCGAATGTCTTGATAATAAAACTCTTCATCAGCATCAACCCAAACTCTTCATGTTTGGGCAAATGTTTTGATTATCCAACTTTTTTATCTGTGAATTGAGAGACA
This sequence comes from Thuja plicata, assembly GCA_018584345.1. Lineage (NCBI taxonomy): Eukaryota > Viridiplantae > Streptophyta > Pinopsida > Cupressales > Cupressaceae > Thuja > Thuja plicata. Next base: position 996,665 of record MU225013.1, on the reverse strand, counting down.
CTTTATTATTCATAGAAAAATCACCAATTGACACTCAACCATCCATAGTCAGTTTGTGGATTTAACTATCAAGAAACCTACTCTCAAGTTTGTGTATTCAACTATCCACAAACCAACAACCCAAGTTTGTGGAAATTCAATATCCACATACCAAGAAATCGCTACATGCCCCCTCTTGCTCTTGAAGGGACTCGAGACGAAAAGGTGCTTCTCATACTATAAATCTGACGCATCACCAAATATTATTTTATTTAATGCTATTTTTTCTTTGTGATTTTCTGCTGAAGGTTAAATTGTGAAGAAACTGAAACTGAAATTCAATGATAGCAATAATTCTTAAAATGTATGTTATTTATTTGGAAAGTGTTTCCACGCCCCACCCATGTTGGGGTTGAATTTGGCACTAGAGGAGTTCCTAGAATGATTATGGGAGCATTTATGGAGCCTGAAAATTCCAAAATTGAAGGCAATTGGGGAGTTACTTTTCCTGAATTGATAGATTGTACATAGTGGATGCGGCAAGAATTCCGATGCCTTATGGGGGCTTTTTTCTATATTTATTTGCAGTCAAGAACATAAAATGTTTATGACCAAGTGCTGAGAAAATGGAAAATCAGGAGGGTTTGAATAATTTTGTTTTAAGGAGAGATTGCCAAGGAAGATCTCAATGTTAGAACAAAGGGTTGCAAAGATTCAAATGTGTATTTGCAGATACTAGAATCTTATTTGGACATGATTTTTTCATATGTTTAGTGAATGGATATATTGAGCATTTGCAAGGTCTTTATAAAATAGATTGATTTAAAGTTGCATGAAGCTAGTTGTAGAATGTGGAGATTTATGGGTTTTCTGAGATTTTGGCCAAATAATTAGAATGGTTTTGATGGTAGAATAATATTGATATACTTGTTATTATGTAGAGGAATATGAGAGTTTTTGTTGTACGAGATTTTAAAAAATTAGAAAGGTTTTGATGGTAGAATAATATTGATCTACTTATTATCATGTAGAGGAATATGAGAGTTTTTATTGTATGAGTTTTTAGAAGAAAAAAATTTCATTAGGTCTAAAATAATTCTTAAAGTGTGGTATATCAATTTTTATTAGAATATTTTCGAAGAAGATTTTGAAATAGAGTTGTGGGTTCATTTTGTTGCTCTTAATTGTTGATGTTATTTCAAATTAAAAAAGTGCTATTTGTGAAGGGGTTGAAAAGGTCAATACTCCTTTTTGGAGTCTTGGTCCTTGATTTGCATCGGAATCACCTCTAAGCGAGAAGCTACATTAGGATGAGAGATGTCCTCTTGCCTCCATGTTTTCAACTGCCAAGTTTGATTCTTAAAGAAGGTATACATCTTCCAAATTGTAGCAATTAAAGCATTATATATTTTTCACTTGCCATAAATAAAATTGAAAACGCGTTGAATGCAATTCACTAGAATGTGCTTTTTATTATTACAATAGAAATATTCAAAATTATGTTTTGCTATTTAATCATTAGTCTCCCTTTTGGCAAACAAATAGTTTAGTCAATAATTTAGTGAGTTTTAGTGATTTTTTGAAATAATTTTTTATCGTTTCTAATTTTGGGCTCACATTCAATTTGTTTCAATAAAAATAACACTGTCAAAACTTGAAGGTATTCTATTTAATAAAATGACTTTGGCATCATTATCATCAATTGCACATTTTATTCTAGCATGTTGAGTAAGAAGAGAAAGAAATGTACCAATATGTTGAATAATACTTTACCTTCTTTCATTTTCAAACCAAATAGTGTTTGCTTCATTCCCATTTTAGTACTTGAAGAATATGAACCAAATAAAGAATCAAGGCTTTCTCATATTTGACTTGGAAGTTTTTCTTGAATCAATATAAAATCAATATGTACCAAATAACTCAAAACCAATCATTGTTGTAGAATTATGATCTTTCGCTATCCTTCATCTTTATCTTGTAGTTTTTTAATAGTTATATCAACACTATCTTAGAGATCTTTTTCTATCAAAACTAATGGCTCTTTAACTTGGCATGTGTGTAATTCACAATCCTCATAATTTGGAGTAGTGTATTATTTCTCCATTTTAGATAAACTCAATCTAATTGCTTTTCACTCCATTTTTATTCAACAGAAAAAAATATTAAGTTTTTGATGAAAATAACAAATGAAATCAGTTAATCCCAATTGAATCATTTCAATAACAATGACTATTTTCACAATTTTTTTGAAAATGACTCCCGCTCATGCTCCCGTAGCTGCTTTCGCCCGTTTTGCCCTGTCAGCTTTCGCTGACTTTGCGTCTCTGTGTGCTGGTGTTGCCTCTGTTGCAGGGTTGCTATTGCATCTCCTGCGGCCAATGTTGTTGCGACTTCTGCTTCTCCTGCAACCAATGTTGCTGATGTTGTTGTTGGCCCTACTTCGGCTGGGACTGGTGTTGCTCCTCGGGGTTTTGCCAAGGGAGGGGTCCCCCCTTGTACCGTTGGTGGAATGAGTTACGCTTGTGTTATTAATTCTTCTGGTACCATCCCGTCTAGGGTTAAAGCTCGTCCCATTGTTTGTGCCAAGACGTCACCTGTGGTGGTGTGTGGCCCTGAAGTGGTGGAAAATGTGAAGTACTACTAACATTGTCGTCTGGTTGGTAGGTTTACTGGCTTTTGGCCCTCTCTCCCGGATCTACACAGTTGGATTTCCTGCTCTTGGCAGCTTCTTATCTTAGGTCATATTGAGATCTACCCTTGTGCTAAAGGTTTCTTTATTGCAACCTTTTCTTCTCCCGAAGATCGTGATCTGATTCTGAACAAGTTGTGTGTTTGGGGAAATCATTCTTTTTTTGCCAAACCATGGACATCCTCCTTCAACCCTCTCACTGAACCGCTCAATTTGCGGTCAGTGTGGGTTCGCCTCCCTTATCCCCCTCTCCATTTTTGGGAGTTGTCTTGTTTTGAGGCTATTGGGAACTCCCTTGGCCGTTTCCTCAAGACAGATGCTCCTAAGATGACTCTGGGCCATACTGCTTTTGCCTGTATTTTGGTTGACTTGGATGTTTCTCAGTCGCTGCCTGTCGATGTGGTGCTCATGGTTGGGGATAGGCCATGGACCCAAGTGCTTGATTTTGAGGTCCTCCCTTTCCGTTGTCGTCGCTGCTTTTTTACTGGTCACTTGGCCACTGATTGTGCCTTCCCGCGTCGCAATGGTTTTGCTACTTGGTGGAAGGCTGCAAATTTTGATCATTTGACGGTTCGTTCGGTTGACTCCCTCTTTGTGTCCTCCTTCGAGGAGACGTTGTCTGCTGACGATGTTGGTGCCCCTGCCGACAGTCTTGTTGGTGCCCCTGTAGCAGTTCGTGCTCTGTCTTCAGGGGAGTCTCCACTTCTTGCCCCTGAGGCTTCCCTCGATGTTGGTCCTCCTGTTGCTTTCTCCTCTGGCCTTGGGGATACATCCACTCCCTCTCCCTCTGCCGCTGCTTTTGTTTCTGCTGACTGGGCTCTGCCTCTTCCACATTCCGTCAACAGTACTCCTTGTTGTCCTGGTGGTGCTTCTTTTGTGGAGGATCCTAATGATTGTATTGCTTGGACCATTGTCCGTCGACGTAGATTGGACTCTCGCCTCACCTCTCTTGTGAAGTGAGCTTGGCCCATTCCTTTTGGGCAAAAGCCTTAGTGCTTTGTTGTTTTGTTATTTTCTTGTCAGCACTTCTCGAGCTGACTTTGTGTTGTTGATGGCTTGTTATCCTGTTGATGGGCCTTGCTGTTGTTTAGGGCCAGCCCCCTTGTTTTGGCTGTTTCTTTCCTTTTCTCCAATTGTACCTCAGGCCAACACCCTTTTGCTGCTGCTTATTTCAAAAACAAATGAAATCAGGTGCAATGCGTCTTTCAAATTTTTTTTTTCAAATGAAAGCGTACTCTATTCTTTTCCATTCCTCGATGCTTTAGTAGATGTAAATGATAAAAAATATCGTATTTTTCAGTGTATAAATGTTATTCACTGTGTTCAATGTTTTGTTAAACACTATAAAATACGAATATCAATTAAAAAATTAAACCTGCATTGTTAGTTCTCCTCTAGTATAGTGTTGAATGCAAAAGATCAGTTCGTTGATTTTCCCTTACATGGTCTACCTCACAATAGTCTTTTGAAGATCTATCTCATCTTCAACGATCTTTAGTGCTTTCTTATCTTTCTAAATGTTTCATCACAATTGCCAAATATGTTATGCTTATTGTTTTAACATTCCCAATAAATTCTTCTTCATTTCAATTAGACAGGCACAAGATAACAAAAATATAACAAAAATGCAAGAGCAATATATTAAATGTAGATAACAAAAATACAAGAACAATTTTGAATATTTATATTACAGGTAACAAATTTAAACAAGAATTACATTATTATCATTCGATATATTACATCTAATATATTATCTTTATACAGTCATTATTCTTCTCTTAGGAAATAACTTCTCACCCAATTAATCAACCTAATAACTAATTTATTAGATGTAAACTATAATTTTCTAACATGTAACATGTAACAATATTGAAGTACTAAACAAAATAACTAGAATAACCTATAATAATATTAGATTGAAGTTTTATTTTCAAAATTTAAATTGTATTTGAATGAGATTAATATGAAACAAATATTAGTTATATCAGTATTATGAGATTAATAACATTGTTAATTTGATTATTATTTGTCTTTCTATTTTATTTATATATGTATTTTTATACATAGATATATTTTCATTTTCTTTCTTGTTTTTTTAATTATTTCTATTCTTATGATTTCCTTGTTGACTTGGCATCTTTTTATTTTCTTTTTATCTATTTTTTGTCTTTTAGGTGGTAGCTTTGTCTTTCTTGATGTGTGTGCTTCCTTTCCCTATTCCTTTTTATATCTCTTGACATTGGTCGTATTTGTATCTTTTATTTGTGCATCTCTTGCTCTCATACATCTCGATGATGGATCATGGATTGTGATGTGAAACATTGATGCTAAAAATACACACAATCTAAGCGATGAACTACTTTATGTAAGTTTTAAAAATTATTTTATATTATATGATATTATATAATGGTTGTCTTTAAATAATTTTGATGCAAATTTTGTATATAATTTTATCATATTTTATAAATGAACATTATTTTGATAATAATTACATTAAATTAAAATATTTAAAAAAATGGATCAAATAATATATATATTTTAAATTTTTAAAAAAATGAGGACGAGATAGTTTTAATAAATATAAATTATTGTTTAAATAATAATTACTATATAAAATTCTATATAAATTTAAGATTAGTATATAGAAACATAGGTTATATACAAAATACAAAATATTCAAATTATTCAAGTTTCAACTTAAGCATTAAACAATTTAAAAAAATATTTAGATATAAAAATCAAAGAATTGAAAAATATTTTTGGAAAATTAGGCATTTTATAGTATATTAATCATGATTTTAACAATTTTTAAGACAATTATTTTTATTGTTTGTCTTTAAATTAAAAGCATTACGAATTTAATAATCAATTTTAGTATTATACTTTTTTAATATATTTTTAGATTGGATTCTTGATTTTAATTTTTTTTCATAGATTAATACTTTTATTATTTTAGTTTTTAAATAAAAAACATTACAAATTTAATAATCAATTTAAATATTATTTTGATAATTTTATTTTTTAGATTGGAATTAAAACTATCAATTTATGTATGTTGAGAATTAAGTATAATAAGGTTGGTTGTAGAAATATATAAGAGAAGAAATTTTGGGAGGTGATGGAAGAGGACATGAAACAAAAGATGACAATGGGATAATGAGAGAAGACTATATAGAGTAAGTGTGGACCAAAATGCCCCAAAAAATACAAAGTGGTTGTTGTTGGGGGGACGAGTGAGGATGTATAGTAGAATATGGTGATTGTTTTTAGTAGATTTGTTGTAGCCCCAATTTTTTATGTCTATGGGGGAAAGTGCGCTATTAGTAAGGATCATACTTTGTATATGAGACTTCATTTTGCTTATTGAGAGCTTGTTAATATGCTAGGTGGGTCTATAGTTTAATGGTTTAGAGCTTGTTCATAGGTGCCCTTGTTATAGCAGTTGAATATGATGCAAATGTAACATGTGGACAAACACACAAACAATGTAACTTTTTATTATATTGTAATACAATGGATCTAGTCTTCTAGATTGCCATTTATTGATAAAAAAAATTTAAGTGTAATAATATAACAATATCTTAATCCTTTTAAAGAATTGTCAAATTAAAATAATTTAAAGTATGATACTGGATGACAACATTACATTTCTTTTTAAAATTTAATTATTCAAGTCATAATTTTGTTTAATTTTTTTAAACATTTATTTTTTAAAAGTAAAGTATTAGATAAAAATGAGTTATTCTAAATTTTAGTGTTTATAAATTAACTTTTGAAATATGCAATTTCTTTCTTAAACTATATTATGTTAATAGCTTTAATGTCTTAATTTTACTAAAATATTTTATATTACATAGTTTAAACAATATTGAAACCAAATTATTTGTATATTTATCACTTAAAACAGTCGCAATATCGATGTTTGTGTCATATGTCTGTTTAAATAGTATGAGAGTAACAAAGAATTATTTTGATAATAAATATGAGGAACAACAAATCTTCCTGAGATAATCAATGTTAGTCAAACATTAAAAAAGAGTCATAAATTATTTTAAAATTGAATGAGAGAGAAAATTAAAAAACAGACTTTATTCAAGGGGATTATGTTTGTTAGATTAGCTTATTCATTTATAATAAAATTTGAAGGAAATATTATTCAATTAGATGTATATATCTCAGTCAGAGTATTTAAGTATTCAATTGGGAATATGGTTAAAAATAATAGTAAATAAATCTTGGTTAATATGATTAAGTACTTAATAAGAAAATGCTCCCCTTCATGAGTAGCAGTCGTAGAGGAATTGTTTGAAGAAAAAGGGCGCTAAAAATGTTTGCATACCCACATTAATATTACATATATAAACGTATTATGGGACCTAGACATAAGTGGTTAGTAGTCAATCATAGCTCTAGTGGCTAAAAAATATTTCTCTTGGAAGGAGAATACCACCTGAGAGGGGAATACCAATTCCAACACCAAAACAACCAACTAGAAGTACTTTTTATCTTCCTAGGATCTCATTCCTTACCATTATCATTGTTAGAGCATGGACCATAGCCTTTAGTTTCCTCTAAATCTATGAGAAAAGCCATAAATTTAGAAGAAATGTTAGTATTTGCATAATAACACAAGTCTACTACCAAGAATTCTATGCACAATACCCATCTCACTGCTAGTAACACCAACTAATTCTTGAACTTAAGAACATTTTTCAATTCCCAAGCTTATATATTCCCTACAAAGGAATATCGCGTGTAAGCACTTACAAGTCAGATGAGAATATCCATTTTGGAAAAGTGAAGAACTGTACCATTGTAAATTATACCCTATGCAATTCTAGGTTACATGGTGCCCTAGCTTTAGTCGAATCAAAATATCCACCTAAGCCTCTAGTTCATTCCACTTCCCTAGTTCATTCTGTGAAGACAACCACGAGACACACACTCATCCTGCAAATCTATAGAGTGAAGGTGGTTGTTGGTATGTTAAACCTTTTGTCTTTGAAAGTGTAATGTCTCCTTTGGTAGATCACTAATGTTAGGAATCCTCTGAATTATTTAAAATCTTCCCTTTGCCTCTATTTTTGGTCTTTTGATATACTTTTATCAACTTCTTGACACTTCTTACCGACTTTCACAAAATTATTGGTCATTCACAGGTCTTTGGTCATCTCACGTTGCTTCTCTACCATCTTTATTGCATACCAATTTATTCTCACCTTCATTTTAGCAAACTTTGACTTGTTGGCTTCAAAGGGGAGTTATATCTAATCTTGCACTCATTCATTTTTTAATTTTGAATAAGCATGTCAATAGTATCTTGATCTTGATCTTTATCTTGTATTGATTATCGTTTTATCAGATTGTTTGTCATTTCTTTTTTGGCTGTCTGTAAAGGTGGAAACACCAAAATGGAGGTTTGACTTCAAGAGACCTGTCAAACAATGACCCCAATATTTTTCTTACCAATGTGTGTGCAATTTTGAAGAGGAGGTTGAATATGTGTATCGAGAGTCTTCATTGCAAGGAGGTTTTAAAATCTTCTTTCTTCCCCTTGTCATTTTATCATCTTTTTTCTAGTCATTTTGTACTTTTCTATTTTACTATTCCTAGTCTAATGTATATCCTATTGAGTAGTCACGTCACCTTGTATCTTTGTAGTAAAATTTTCTACACTCCGTTCGCATAGAATGTATGCACATCGTGATGTCGTTCTATATCCGTGATGTAATCCTTGACTCACACATGGATCTTGGATAGAGAGCTCACAAAGCCTATTAGTCGGTCTTAGTGACCTACTCTTTATGTAATCTAAACAATTTTATCATTTCATATAGTTAAGTTATTGTAAAATTTATTGCATCTAGTTGGCTAATTTTTCTTTAATTTGATCAATCTCCCTAGCTCACTAGAGCATTAGTAAAAGTGAGGTGAGATTGGGCCACTCATCCCTTGGGATTCTATCAATCTCAAGGGTGGTGAATCCCCTTCTCCAAATTTTGGTGAACCCAAGTGAAGGTCAATTTCATCTTTGGTACTTTTCAAGCAATTGTTGGAGGATTGTGAGGCTCTTCTATGAGCTTCATGACCCAGAGTGCCTTGGGAATCATCATGAGGAGATTCTCAATACTGAACGTTCCTCCTACCGATATACTCCTATTAGATTGGGCCCAATGTTTATAAGGAATATTAATCCTAGTGACCCTTTTGGGTATCTTTTTTTCTCTCTAATATTGGGAACTAACACTACACCGATCTCTTGATCTATTTATCTCAATACAACAATAAATTCCCCTCCTGGTCTCCTCCTTCTATAGACCATGAATATTCTCTTATAGTTCTATTTGATCAAATTTATTCTCTCGAGGAGAACTTGAGGGATTTTGAGGGGTTTTTCAACAAAGAAAATGTTCATCCTTAGGTTGGCTCTACCATTAGAGAAAAAACACATCTTAGATAAAAAGGACCACATGGTATTGATGGAATTAAGTAGAATAGTGAGAGCTCATGTATCTTCCACTTTATTCAATCTCTAGGACACTGAATTTGATGCTACTAGTTCATAGATCAGTTTTGTTGTGTTTGCGATATCCGTGCATATGGTAAAAATGGGTCCTAATGTTGATCCCTTACATAGTGGTTCCATTCAAAACATCAATATGGGTAAGGTTCCCTTGGGGCATTACATACCACCACATGGCATTGGAGCTAGCATTTTTAGTAGTGCTCATCCTAGTATTACTACTGGTCTTCTTGTTGTTGCTAGTGCCGGTGTTGGTACTGGTCCTATTGCTGGAATTAGTGTCTCCTTTTCCACTCAGGTTGGTGCTGGAATGGGTAATCCACTTTTGCCTCCCTTGTCCAATAATTCCATTCTCAATATCAAATTGCAATAATACGGGTCAACTTTAGCAACAACTCACCGACCATACCACCGCTATTAATCATTCTTCTCTCTTGACATATTATTTTCATATCCCCTTTCTATGCAAGTCCTTAACACCCCATTGCCCAAGGGATTTCATATTTGAATATTGACTGGTATAATGGTGATAGGGATCTACATTGTGACTCTTAATTTTTATGTTGTGTAGAGATTATTATAATTTGGACTCTCTCTTGCTTAAGCTATTCTCTTGGTTTCTTAAGGGAATCGTGATGGAATGGTATAACTCTCTCCTAGGATATTCTATTCAAACATTCAATCAACTAATGGATGCGTAATCAAATGATTTTAGGAAAACATCAACAACAAGGTCACTATTACTAACCTTGTTCATTGTAAGCAAGAACCAAATGAAAAGATAATAGATTTCATTTTAGGTATCAATCTACATCCATTAAAGTTACCCATGCCTTGCATGATGGAAGTCTCCAAAGGATGTTCATCAACAAATCTGTAACTGGCATTAAGAGAATGTTTTTTTCCCTAAATGGATACCCAAACTTTACCAATATCTACAGTTCTTTAATTGACTACAAGCATATGATGGCTCAATTTAGAGATTCTACTTCAAATTCTCGTAATGAAGCATTCAAAGGAGCATCTTCCTCAGACGAGTATCAAAAATAAAGTTGTAGCTAGTGTGATCACGGTTTTTCCCCAGAGAAAAAATACTTCAAACCCCATTAGAATTAGGGCTTCACTAAGTTGATCGATTCCTATTTGATTATATAGCTGAAGTTGTTGAAAGACAACCTAGTGACACTCCGTAAGATCAAATGTCTTCTAACAACCAACCATACCCAAGTTTTTATGACGGTTCAAATTTCTATATCATTGTGTGCTTGGTCACGACACTGAACACTATATGCGTCTACGACACATCGTCCTAGATCATATAGATAAAAACGCCATTCGAGTCGTGGAGAAGAAGCAAAAGCCTAATAATTGGTGGATAAGACGAATAGTGAGCTCTAAATTTTCACAAATTCTCTTTTAATGCATTCAACAAAATTATTTTCTGTATAATCTTCTCTGCATCAAGTGATAGTGTATTTGTGAACATGGTGACTATCACTCCAATCTTGCCTCCAAACCAGAGGACTAAAGCGTGGATTTGACTTTCACACCTCTTGATGCATCCTACTATGGAAAATATTCTCCTCTATACATCCTTGGGAAGATCAACAAAACTGTTATTACGGCATTATGGTAGATCATGCTTTAAAGTCGATGTCATCATAGAGGAGGTCCTCTTCATGAATGGGCTACATCACACAAGGTACAACGAGTGTAAGACTACCCTCCATATGCATAGTGGACTATCTAGTCCTCTTATGGGGTCCACCACACTGACAATTCTTGTGGGACACAAGGTGGTGTGTATAACATTCATTGTTAGATCTCTTTCATTTGAAGCTAGGCATCCCATAACTAGTTTGTATGGGGGAGTCTGCTCGGTAGTGCATAAATGCTTAAAATTTTTTGATGAGGGTGTTGTGCATATTGTTATGCCTTGCATAGTCATCTCAAGTTTTTGTTTGGCAAATGTTGGGTACCCTTTTATTCTTCTTTTCTCTTTGTTTTTTTTGTTCCTTGCTTGGTGCTTCGGAGTCTGGGATTCCAGAGTATCTCTTTTTTTTTTTGGTTCCTTCGTTAGATTACCGAAACCCCAGGGTCTCACAGTGCTTAGGTAAGTTGTCTAAGATCTTTAGAGTAGTCAATATCCTAGAGTTATGCTTTCCAACACACCCAAGTTCTCCTTGTCAATAAAGAAGTATAAGTGCATTTAATACACCCATCCCAATGGTCCATAAAAGTCTAAATTAAAGCTCATTTTTACTCACTAAGTATTCAAATGAGAAATAGAGCTTATTTATGACCTAGCTTCCTTGATGACTAGTTTATCTATGATTTTATGAGCTAATATTGCATTCTTTGTCGTCTTCAGGTGACTTGGTGCATTTTCTTTCTCTCATGTTCAAGAAGGTAAGAATTATGTTCCTCTTTCTTGAATGTTTTGTCTATTCTTTTTGCATTTTTTTCTTGCTGTTCTTGCTTCTGTAGTTTAGGGTTTTCGTTTATAGATTAGAAATAAAGAATTTTCTCATTAAATCCATGACCTAGGAGCCTGAAAGTTCATCAATTTTGCTGGTTTATTTGTTTCCCATGTCCTAAAATCCAATGTACCAAGTTTCAGCTCAAGAATTTCATCAATTAGGACTTTCTAATACCCTACCCGCATGCCCTAGATCATGTGAGAGAATATTAGGATACCCTTCTATGAATTCATGGAAATAACATTTAATACAAAATGTTTTCCAACCTTTCGTGATTTTCGACGTCACAAATTACCTCAATAATCACACTCCTCTAGGTGATACATTCCCAAGCCCTCCCTAATGATCAAGTTGTTAAACTGGTTAGTAAATAAGGATCTAACTTTGTTCATCCTAGAGTTATATCCCAATCATTCTTAGATCCCCGAACCCGGATCGCTTTGGGATCTTTCAATTATGATGACTCACAATTTAAACTAGCAGATAGGGCAAGGGAAAGCAAGTCAAATGAATTTCAAACCTTTGAGTCTGTGATTCTCGTCTCTAGAATACCTTATTTTTGGGTGAACAATTTCTTGCATTCCTAAACTCATATGTCCGATCCCTCTTCCCTGAAACTAAAAGCGTAAGTTACTAAGATGCATCTTTAGACTTGGGGTCTTAGAATCCCATCTTTACCATCCCCTTCTCTAGGTACTCACACTTTGGGATGTCAGAACCAAATTTTCTAAACTCCAATCCCCAAAGCCACCCTACGAAAGGGTAGAATATTTATAGGATACTAAAATTTTCTTTGTGCTATTGCAAGATATAGATTGAATCAAAATGGTAGCACAAAACCCCTACCACGAAGAAGACCAAGGTAGAATTAACAATGGAGAGAACACCCATCACCATGAAGTACATGTACCACAAGCAGCTCCAGGCCTCCAATTTATAGAGCACTATACAAAACATCACAAACACAGATGTTGGGAACATGGATCTCAGAACCATCTGGGTTGCAACAAAGAACCTACCCTCGGGGACCCGTTATTACAAAGAGCTTTATGAGTTTTCTCTTCTTCAGGCCATTGTCTTCCTATAGGCAGTGCAATCGCCAGAGTTGGTCCTCACATTGGTTAGCCACTATTTTGAGGCTACGAGACAATGCACCAATGCAGAAGGAAATAACATTGTAGAGTTCACCTTGGATGCGATCCATGTGATCTTGCGATGTCCAGTCTGAAACAACTACCTCATGATAAATGAAGAAAATGCAATTACACAATACATGGATGTAGAGGTTGCACATAAGATACATCTAATGAAAAATGGCTCCTCTAGCCAAGGAAGGATGAGGCCAAGATGAAAAACATAATCCATCGGCCTGAGTTTTTTTATTCCATCTAGGACATATTGACATTGCTGAGCCACGTCTTTGAAAAGGAAGACTCTAAAAATTATTAGCCTTGGATGTACTATTGTATTGCAACCATTGCTGGGGGTAATCGATTCTTCAGTTAGGCTTAGATTATATCTGATAGCATACATCCCCAACTCCTCCAAGTTCAAAACACTAACAAGTTCCATATGAATTCATTTGTTGTATGGTTGGTAGCAAGGCTAAAGAACCTCTCCCATTTCCTAGACACATAGGGACAATTAGGTGATCAACCAAGAAACAACCTTCCATGGTAGTTCTACCCATAGTCACAGATTGAGAACGTGACAACCAATTTTCACCGCGTCAATGACACATTCATTTTTGATAGAATAAGAAGGTTGACCAGAGATATCAGATTCTAACTCTCTTGAGATGCAATTTCAGTGGTGAACTGGGGGAATTGGTTTGTCCAGTTCAAGTCATGTACATATATCAGGTTCAACAATTTTACAGGGAATTCCTTCCTCTTTCCACAATACTTCAACGATCAAGTAATTTTGTTAGAGTTTTTTAGATAGGTTTTTGAGCCTTAGGTCCTAATGACAAGCAAATTTAAGCCCAAAGTAGGTTTGCCATTTTCTCTAGGGCATTATAAATGTGTATCATGTCTCTACTAAGGACGTGGTTTTTGAATTGTAGAGCTTAAACTTCTAGGAATTTAATTACACACGGGATCCTTATGGCTTGCAAAAGATAATAAATAAGTTTCACCCAGTTTCCACCCCCAAATATAAGTCAACTATTAAGGACTTCTAGGTAGGGTTGCAAGATGATTTTGATAGGAGAAGGTAGAAATTTTGTAGGATTATGACATCCCAAATGAGGTCTTTTGATCTATTATGAGATATTCCAAAGGGATACTCTAATGAAAAGGGTGATATATTGCACCTGGTGTACAAGGAAGAATAGGTGGACCATCACCCCCTCTCTCTAGTAAATTGGGATGAACCAGAAGATGTGGACATTCAAGTTTGTTCTACTGACGTCGTAGCCTAGAGTAATAAGTACCTTGACCTCCGCCTCTTGAAAGATACCCACAAAGTTAAGGTGAAAACCAAAGAGACTCAAAAGGGGTATGAAAGGGGGAAATATAAAGGTGGAAAGATAAAGGAGGAAAGAAGGGTGGCCATGCCACCAAGCAGGCATAGCCCCTGAAAGGTTCTCCCCGAGAAGTACTAATGTAGAAGTTGACAGAGAATATGTGGCACTCTCAAAAGTTAGCCTCTTCTGTTGCACAAGGTGTAACATATGAGCTCTTAGAAGAGCCAATGACCTTAATGGACCCTCCCTAGGTAGTGCCAGGATTTGTAGTCTCAGCTAGGGAAGGATCCTCCTCCAATCCTGCTATAAGACCAGTCATATTAACTGATGATAGTGAGGCAACATTGTTAGATGATGACGTTCCACCTTAGCAATCCCCTTATCCAAAGAAGCAGGTACTAAAAAACCCTTGGAGCTTTGATCCTAGGCATTCAAGAGCACAAGATGGAGCCATGGTCACCCCACATGATAATAGAGAAACTAGGTTTAATGCCACAACCTTGCCAGAGTGGTTAGAAGTTAGGTTCAAAAGGAAACAATGGTCGAAGCATAAAAAGGTCTTGCTCTAAGAGATAATGGCCGGACTCACCCCTCCGTGCAAGGAAAAGAAGGCATGATCCTTATACTCCACTAGAAAAAATGCACATGGAGAGACAGTTGCAAAGATTTGCTTTGTACCTCTAGACAAGGATTCGACATAGGTAACCCTCAGAGACTATAGGGCCACCTAGATCAATTTGGAGAAGCAAACCAAATGGGGGGAGCTGGATGACCTTGAGGATGCTACCAACACAATAAGGGATTAGGTGGAGAAATAATATAAAACAAAACACGAATTAAGGTCTAAAATAACCCAATATGAAGATCTCATTTGACAACTGACCACCCCGGTTGATTCACACGTGACCCCACTGTGTTTTCTTTGACATTCATCCCATGGGAAGAGATGGTTTATTTTTGGAAAATGAAGAGAAAAACTACTATTATGTATCAATGGGCCTTTGAACAAGTGGAGAAGATCTGAGGATTCTTCTATAAGTTGTTGGATATGTATTTTTATGCTATAGCAGTAGAGAGAGACATTCAAGTGGACATAAGTATGTGGAATGCGTATATAAAACAACACAAAGAGAAGATTGATAGGCTAGAGAAAATAAACCAGCTCGAGAAAGATGAGTTGATTGTGGCAGATATCCTTGGTGATGAGGGTGCAGATTTTATTGAGTTGAACCTCCAGAAGCTCCGATTCAAAATATATACTATTGAATTGTGCTCTTCTTTAGATCCAAAATATTTGGTACCATGATGAGTACCTCATATGTAGATACATATTACTAATGTTTCACTGCTATGGGTTCTTATGATGTTGAATATGTTGAACAACCCCAAATAACTGAGAGGAGGGGGAGGGGGGGGGGGGGTTAATTAGTTATCCTAAAATATTTTAAACTTAATTGATCATATAGAAATGTAATTTCAATTAGATAAATGAAACATAAATGATCATGGAAGCATATAAGAAAAACCATACACAATGAATACCATATTTACGTGGTAATCCCAAGATGGGGAAAACTACAGAGAAGTTAATTCTCATGTATATAAACACCGATTAAGGTGGCACCAGGTAAGATGATTTTTACAAAGGCTTACTGCTGGTTTTCTCTCTGCAGGTTAGGCTCATTTTCGGCTGGGCTAACTAACCTAAATATATAAACTAGATATCATAGTTTAATATAAAAATAATATTATGATCAAAACTTTACCTGAGGAAATTGCAACTGCACATGCATGAATTCAATTCTGGTTAATAGCACTGTTATTGTCTGTAATAGATCATAATAGGAATCAACTACAAAACCCTTTTCTATCTCTTCACCCAAACTCCATATCACATATTCTTTCACTGTCTATCACTTTCACAAAATTTTGTAATCCATATCCACTTCCTTCTCATCCATCATGAGATGAAACCAAAATGATGTTCTAAATATAAACTCATAGAAGTGATATAATTTCATAATGAGTTGGCCAACCAAAACATGTCGGCTTGAATAAAAAGTAAAATATTCATTAGAGAACAAAATACTATTATCGTAACCAAAAGATAGGTTTCACATAGGATCTTCTCTCCACATTACCACAAGACCCATAGATAGGTCATACATAGTATAAGCATGTTACAAAATAAAATTTCTGACAGATATTGAATAAGGTATATTTCGATGCCGATGGGAATGCCACAACCAGGACCATGTATGATTATCATTAAATTCATAACCAACCAAAAGAATATGAATAACACACCAAAAATTCTGTAACATGCTGCATGAATGTTCATATACCAAGAATGCCTAGAGAAATCTTTGGAAACCAACAAACAATAAAAGATTGATCTTCATGATTCTATACAAACTTTCTTCAACTAGTGCCAACCAAAAATAATTCTAAAATTGAGTGAGGAACGGCTCCACATATTTCATCATCAAGTCACCATATCACACTAAATCCAATAGACATACCAAAATGATATACCACCATTACCAAAATAAGGATAACCGTCCATAAAATATGTTACCATACAATACTGCATAGGATAGATCAATTCTCTATATCACCCAGAGCACAACCATTTGGTACATAGGTTTTGTCATCATTGACAATGATTCCAACAACAACATCTCAACAATTGTCTGCTTTGGCATTGATGACAAAACACCAAAAATATAAAAACCCCAAAACATTCAAAAACTCCCCCTAAGTTTAGTATTTCTATTTTCAGTTCAGTTTTTCATCTAAATTTTCTTCCCCTTTTAGCTAGCAATGGAAAAGGTCCAAATAAAAACAAATCAAATTAAAATAGTAGTTTTTACAATAAATTTTTTCTTGTACCTTTCTTTTATGAATGGAAGATTCCTCCTCCAAGCATCTGTATCAGAACTCATCTGAGAACACAAGATATCATGTTGAATCAATAGATTAAGCGATGATGACCAGTCCAGAGACCGGTATTGACGTTCATAATCCTTTGCATCATACATAATTCTAGAAATATGTTCTAATAGAACCTCAACCATGTCCTTCACCAACCAGAAAGTCATCTCCAAATCTCCCATTTGTCTCTGAACATACATAAACTCAGATTATAATTCACCAAGTCTAATTTTATGTTTTGCATCCTTATATTTGAAGAAATGAAAAATCTTACCAATATCATTCAACGTAGACTCAATACTTTCAATCTTATGAAATTATCAACAACACAAGGCGACCAGAGACGATACTGGTAAATATAGGACATCTCTTTTAAGCATTCTCTTGTCTCACCAATATGTTTAGATAACTTTTGTTTTGCATTAGCATATTTTATCTCAATCACATCCTTAAACTTACGTCCTTCAAAACTTTCTTGTAACAACCTTCCCTCAATAATTTTCATTAGATCATCTAGTAAAACATTAGAAACAACAGAAACAACAGTGCCTTTATGGAGAAGATGATCCATTAACACATTTTCAATTTTAGTCCTACTACCTGAAGAATAGGCACAACACATTTCACCAATCGTATCCAATTTATCTTCTCCCAACATCATCTGAACCAAATCTGAATTAATAGAGCCCGACTTAGATGGAGACACATTATCCTTTTCCTCTTCCTCAAATACCACAGTGACAACTTCCTTTCCCTTAGAACTAGTTTTCCTTCTTTTAGCTTCCAGAGGGGAACCACCAATGTTAACCTCTAACTCCTTCAAATTGAAGGAGGAACCCTCCTCAAAAAGACTAAAAAATATAGCACCAGATAGTACTATACTGGAGCACAAATCCATCTACAATGATAAGAAATAGATGCTGCAAGTATTCTCTTTATCTTCCAAATATTCTAGATATTTACAAACTTGCTTTTCGACAAGGATGTCGGGCTACCACACAACACTTTTCCTTGATGGTAATGAATTCGGAAAATAGAATACCAGGCACATGAGAAAAGACCAAAAATGGAAAGAGTAACCCTTTACCACATACATTTTAATGTTCTCAAGCACATTTTCCATTAACAAGCTACATATATCAAATTGTTTATTTTCCTTCACCATCTTATGTTCAAATATAAAACAATAGCCGAAGTAGAACTCTCACAATTTCAAAAGTAAATTTTGTAAGTGATTCCATATGTAACATACCTGACCACACAATTGGCAATAGTGTTAATGAGTAAAGCTTGAGGATCTTTATTAATATTGGTAAGCTCCTCAATGTATTTGTATTTTATCTTCTTCTTTTCGTGGAGGTCTCCAACACTGTACAAACCAGTAATTGCCTCAATGGATTCCTTTGTGATCAGATAGGTTTTGTCTAGAATGATACTGACATCCTTAACTCTACTTAACAAAAATAGAATAGAATCTTTGTTGGAAAACCAAGGAATTCTCCTCAAAAATCCAAACACAAGGTTTTGACAGTCTGTAACTCCTCAACACTCAACCCTCATTCTATTTCATTTAACTTTTGATGATCATACTCATACAACTCAAATCCTTTCATTTTCTTTAGAATATCATCACTATATTCTCTAACAATCAACCTAGATTATATGATTGCACTTGAATTTTTCCTTCAAATCTATATCTCTCTTCGTCATTGAATGTAAAAATGATTTGAAAACTCTGCCAATATATTCTTAATCACTTGTGATTATTTCATGTCAAAAAGTGCATCGATGATGCCAACAAATGTACTTTTTATTTCATTCAATCAAATCAAACTTGATTACTCCGGAAACACATGATACCTTATTTCAGAGAGGGGGAACCGACAGATTATTCTTTGTGATACTCCCCCTAAACCAAGGCATTTGGCTTAGTTACGAGAAGAGATAGCACTGAGATCTGGTGCTACAGATAGACTTCCTTCAATTGTTTCTTTCTTCTTCCATACCATGACTATCTTTTGAAATTAACTTGAACCTATAATATTGTCATCATTTCCAAATTTTTTTGAAGTAGCAACAGATCTGCATGTGTTAGCATAATGACCGAGATGACAAAATTTGAAACATTTCACATTCCTCAGTACTGATCTTATTGATTGAATCTTAGATCTGCACTTAGATTTGTGACCATAGTTATGAGATAAATAGAATTTACCATGAAAGATATTGTTCATCCCATTTATCTTAACCAATTTAGATACTTGTCTTCTGCATTGATTTTACTTATGACCAAACTTGTGACAGCTAAAACATTGAATATTCTGTTCTTTTCTACTCTTGCATTCTACAACCTTATGTCCAAAATTATTGTATAGAAAACAATGACCATTAAATGATAAATACCTTTGATCATTTGGTTTTTTTATTGGAGGTATTTTTGTAGGTGTTCTTATATTCTGGACCATGCTTGTTACCTCAGACTTTGCTTTAGCTTCAATTTTTCTTATTTTTACCTTTGGCCTTTTGATTTGAGCATTCACCAGGGTGAAACCTAGTCCTTTCTTATCCTTGTGACTTTTTTGCAGGGAAAAAAGTTGGTCCAAAATAGTGCTACTCTCATAAACTTTTTCTTTAGATCTTATCATCCTTAATTCCCGATCCAACTTCTCATTTTCATCAATATTTTGCTTGATAATATATTTAAGATTTTCTTTAGTTTTGTTCCATTCTTCCATCTTCTGTTTGATAGTATATTTAAGATCACCTTCGGTCTTCTTCAATTTTGTTCTTAATATTGTCTTTGTGGAATTCTTTAGTATTTTTGCAATCATCCAGTTTTAGTTTTAGATTTTCCACATTCTCTTTTGATTCCTTTAGCTCCTAGTTGAGCTCTTTGTGTCTTGCTTTGAATTTCTTCATTTTATCCCTTATCTTAGAGATATATACATTCACCTCCTTGATATTTTATTTTAGTTCTTCATCTCAGATTCTGTGCATTCTATATCAACGAACATTGTCTTTATTTCTTCATCAGAATAGTATTCTCTTGCAAAGATCTCCCTCAAGTGGTAAATATTTATATGCAAGGGACCAAGCTTTGATACCAATATTTGAACAACCCCAGATAAGTGAGAGTGGGGGAGGTGAATCAGTTATACCAAGATATTTTTAAACTTAATTGATCTGGTAGCAATGTAAATCCAATCAAATAAATGGAACATAAATGATCATGAAAGCATGTAAGAAACACCATACATAATGAACACCAAATTTAGGTGGAAAACCCAGGATGGGAAAAACCATGAAGAAGCTAATTCTCATGGATATAAACATTGGTTAAAGTGACATTGGTTAAGGTGATTTTGACAAAGGATCACTTTTGGTAGGCTCACTACCAATCGGGATAACTAGCCTAAATACATAAACCAACTATCACAACATAATACAAAAATAATCTTACAATCTAAACTTGAATTGAGGAAGTTGCATCTGAAGATGCAGGGATTCAATTCTGATTAATAACAATATTACTGTCTATAATAGATCCGAATAGGAATCAACATCAAAACCATTTTTGTAATGCCCCGCCAGGGAACCCAGGAGAACTAACCTAAACAAGCTAGTAAGTTAACAGGATAATAACAATTTTTTTTAAATATTTACAAACAATAATGATAACAACGCGGAAGAAATTCAATGAAGAACATGTCATACACATAAGTACAACTCAACAAAGACTACAATTCTTGAGGGTTCATTAACATACAATTACTTAAGCAAATAATCTACAAGAACAACTATAAAGAGCTAACATAAAGGATACATCAACCAAATCCAATAATATACATCTGATATAACAATACCACATACATCTGATACCCAAGGTATACAACCAAATCAATCATCCACTACACAAGTCGCAGGGTATGAAATAAAGCATACCAATACAATACGTCCTTGAAAGGATGTCAACCAATATACACATATGGTTACAAATATACAACTCATGAAACTGAACAAGTCTCCATAAGAATAGGAAGAATAAGAGGATAGAAACTACAACATGGATCATCCAAGCATGAAGAAGAACCATTGGATCTCAATGGTAATAAGAATCACTACCACCCATCCTTGTGGAACCAAAGGTCCACTCCCACCATGCTGAGGAGATAACATCATGCCCACACACGGGAACACAATCCAGGAAGACTAAAGCAGAAGTATAAGGATAGGATGATCAAGAAACACTAGAGATCCAAGGTCAAAACAAAGGTGCACCATCCAAAGATAAAGGACATACATAAATTAACCAAAACACCAACATAAACCAACCACTGAAACCAAAAAACTAAATGCCAAAACCACAACCATAAAAGGTGAAGAAGGACCTATGGAGGAGACTTAGGCTGCATAATATGGGAGTGTTATCACATGGTCAATCACTTGAGTTACCCTGGACTGGCCTCTCTGGACCCCAGACTTCTCAACATGAGTCATGTGGAACTAGAATACCCTCTTATGAAGATGAGGAATCTAATCTTACCTACTCTCTAAGTATCATCTCATTCTCATCCTTAGTCTGTACTAGCACTCAAGGCATGAGTGAGGCATCATGATCCATCTTGTATTTAATGTTAACCCCAAGTTTTATTATTACATTATCACTTATTAATAACTTACGATAGGTCACCCTAGAACTGGCCTCTTTGGGCCCCGAAACCCTATTGTAAGCCACTCCCCTAAGATGCACCTAACTAACCACGCCCTAAGCTCAAGGTCATAAATAATCTCATAAACTTATAAACTGGTTCCTACCCATGTAGGAACTATTGGTTCTCCATTAACCAAACAACATGAGGAACTCTCAAAAGATCACATAAAATGAGTTCTGAAAACACTAGGTTCAGGAAGGACAATCGAACCAGAATAACATTATAGTAAACATGCACTAGAAATCACTCACAAGACACCATGCAGAATCAAATCCCAAAACCCTCTGGTTTACATCCTGAAAGACAACTTAACACCCCAATAGATACCCTGAATGGAAAAGTTCATAGCAGGAAGGAATACCCAATACATCTCATAATCATCCAAAATAATACGTCATGGCATAATGCATTTTCAGAAAGAACTAGCTCGAGATTGAGTGATAACATAGTGATAAACAAATTTATAATCACATATTATGAAAATTCATTTATCTTATAAAATTACTAACAAATTATAATTAAATCTTCAAGGGAAAAAGCACATTAAGCCTCTATAGGTTAATTTATAATTTTCATCATATATAAATAACCTAATTAATAATTACTAAAATATGACTATAATTAAAAATAAAAGTTTATTGAAAACATCTATAAGCTTATAAAAGCATTCAAATCAATATTCACAAAAGAGATCCTTTAAGATCGACATGGTCACATAAATAAATCAGCTAGATGGCTCTAATTTCCTTACATATCTTTCTAAATTTAGTGATATTTTAAATAACAAATGCCATCAAAATAAAAATATCCCTAAGACAATTAAATAACAATAGTCCATAATAATCATAAATTTTCAAATAATGACTAATGTTAATTAAAACAAAAAAATACCATTAACTATAAAATACTATCACCCTCTAAAATATTTGGTAATATTAATAATAATTGAACGCTATCCTGAAAAAAAAACTTTATTTAAATTAAACTTAATAAGTTTTATATAAACTAAATAACACTTTAAATAAATTAAATTCTAAAACTAATAAAAAGCTAAATTTAAAAACTATTTAAATAACAAAAAAACACATTTAAATGGGGGGGGGGTGGGGGGGTCTCCACGGGATTACAGCCCCGAAGGGCTCCCTCAGCGGCCCCCTGGCCAACTCCCTATGGGTGTGCTCCCCTTCGGGAGTGCCGCAAGGCCGCACGGCCTGCGGGCCCTTACGGTCGCGCTTGGGGAGCCGCATGGGGGTTCTGTAGCCTGCGGGCCCCCTACGGTCCCTCCCTTGGGTACCACATTATTAGAAAGTGTGGGGGGTGCGGTGGCCCCCGCCACCCACCTCCAAAGCACCTTTAATTTAATTTCTTTTTTTACAAACATTATTTTTTCAAATAATTTATATATATATAATTAAATAGACTTGAACCATTTAATTTATCGTTTAAAGTACTTTTAAATTTTTTTTTACTGGTCTAAATACCAGTTTGTATAAAAAAATACAACAACCTCATTTTTTTTAATATAATAATTTCCAGCAAAATTAAACATTTTCTTTCAATGGTAAATTGTTTTAAAACCTATTTTCAATATTAGAGGTATTATTTTTTAACCAAAATCTCTAAAAGGAAGAAAAATAGGGATTTATTCCAAACATATAAATTGATGTAAACAAGAGAAAGAATTCTAAATTTAATATCAATTTATTTCAAGAACAATCTCTTTCTCAAGCATGCAAATAAGCCTAATTGTTTTGTTTCCTTGCAGATCTGGACCCGATTTGGACAAAAAAATGGCAAGGAAAAATCCCTTCTTTCCAAGGTAAAATATTCACAAATCTGAAGGCTCTCAATCTATTTTTGACAAAAAACCACAAATTTCTTACTCAAAGAAGACATTTTCTCAAATTGAAACCCTAAGACAATTATTGAGAACTAAAACCATTCCAATTGAAAACCCTAATGCCCATCATGCATTTAATACCATAAAGTGAAACCCTTATGCCCAAAATCACAGATCTAACATGCAAACATGAAGGAAACCACAAAATTGAACCAAGAACACATATCTTCAATTTTAATCAATAAAATCACAAAACAATTAAACAAGGAAGATCAAACAAAGGATCCTAGCTTTTCAGATGCATAGAAGATGAGGATCTGAAAGCTAGAATTGACAAGGACAAGATCCTACCTTAATAACTGATGAGAGGAATAATTTCACAAATACAAGCAATGAATAATCCAAAAATGCTCCAAAAATGCTCCAAAAATGCTCCCAAGCTTTCACAAATCCTCAATCACTTGATTTCTCATTCTCCTTGATTGAACAACCTCCAAAATGGATTTCAATCCAAGGATATAGAAAACCAAGCAATTAGGTTTTCAAATAGTGAAACCCTAAAGTGAATATAAATTGTCTAATTAATAATTAAAAGAAATTCTTTATTTTTAATTTTCACTTAAAGCATGCACAACTCAAGTTTAGAATATAAAGACAAAGTCATAATTGAAAATGCATGAGAATATATTTTAATTAAATAAATAAATTAACCATGCAACTTAAAGCAACACTCAATAAACCAACTTTGCACAATTAATTACAATAATTAAATTTATTATTGATTATATCTCAATTATTTAAATCAAGACTTAATTAAATCAATTAATTAAATATAGACATTTAATTAATATTTAATTATTAAATAGCCATATATTTAATATATCAATGTTTTAACCTTATTAAAGGTGCAATAATTAACATTAATATTTACCATAAATATTCATTAAATAAATCAAGCCAAAAGCATCATTAATCCATCTAAAACCCATTTAAACAGAAAACAACTAAAACATAACCACAAACACACACAAACAGGCTCACGAATTCACGCCACTTGACGGATTAAAATAGGATAGTCAATCAGATTCTTATCCATTTCTAGGACAAAATAAGGGTTTAGGGTATGGATTTGGACCTGATATTATCTTCCCTCTCTTACCATTGAGATATTGCAACAGGGCACGCTCACTCCTGCCAATTCAGGGAAGACGTAGCCCGGTACCTGCAAACCTATCATCACAAAGACAAATATACATGCATATAATATAGCAACCAATGGTTGAGACTAGTTTATCATGTGGATCTCGCCGAAGCAAGTGACTACGACTTTGTCCCATACCATACCAAACACATCAGACAGTAATATAAAACATAAAAATGATCCATATGCATACAAATTTAGGGTTAGTATTGTCAGAAAACCTTAATCAAAATGACATCATAGCATATACATAAGCATCATGAAATAACTATAAATCACATGTAAACAAGAGATATAATACACTAAGCAATGAATCAATAACATACTGAAATGTAATACATAAATATCCTCAAAACCATCTAAAATAACCCATACATACATGAAAAGGCCTAAAAGATTTTGGCAACCGAAACAAAAAAGCAAACTAAGGGGTGGGTATTACACTTTTCTTCTCTTCACCCAAAATCTGTATTACATCTTCTTTCACTATCTATCAATGTTGCATGATTTTGAAATCAATATCCACTTCCTTCTCATCCATAATCATACAAAACCAAAATGATGTTCTAAGTATATACCCGTAGAAGTGATATAATTCAATAATGAGTCAGCCAACCAAACATGTCGGATTGAATAAAAAGATTGAAATATTCATTAGAGAACATGCTATCATTGGACCCAAACGATAGGCTGCACATAGGATCTTCTCTTCATGTTACCACAAGACCCATATATAGGTGATACGTAGGATAAACACGTTACAAAATAAAATTATCAAAATATATTAAATAAGGTATAAAATGATGCTGATGGGAATGCCATAACTAGAACCACGTATGGTTATCATAAAATTCACAACCAATTAGAAGAATATGAATAAAATACAAAATATTCTGTAACATGCTGTATTAATATTAACATAGCAAGAATACACAGAGAAAGCTTTGAAAATCAACAATCAATAAAAGATTGATCTTCATTATTCTGTACTAACTATCTTTAATTGATGTCAACCAAAAATACTCCCAAAAATAGAGTGAGTAACGACTCCACATACTTTTTCATCAAGTCACCATATCACACTGAATACAATAGACGTACTAAAAAGATATATCACCATTACCAAAGCAAGGATAGTCATCCACAAAATATGTTACCATACAATACTACATAGGATAAGGGTAAAAGCACAATAATCTGTCACCCTTTTATAAAGGAAATGGGCAACAAAATCAAAGTTGTTAAGCTTCAATAGTATAAAAGTGACATTTATGATTGGAATTTGAAGATGATGTAAACTAATAAAATGTTTTAAAGTGGATGAAGTTTATGATTAATATTTTTAATATTTTTTTTGAATAATTTTTTATTTTGTTTTTTAATGTTTAAAGACGATTTTTCAGTTGCAGAAACATACTGAAAATTAGGTGTCTAGTTCTCGCCAAAAAATTATATGTAAATAAATTTTTTTTCCCCTAATTTCAAAATATGTTATAGATGACATATATAGCTAGTGCATGAAGAAATAAAAATTGGTTTGTGACCTATACTTTCTCTTTTATAACAATTCAAATTCCAACTCACCTGAAATCGACAGTTTTCATCTCCCCCCATATTTTTCATAACAAATATATCCCAATCAAAAAAAGAAATATATATTCTTGAAGAGGACTCTCTCTTCTAGTGCACCATATATTTTTCAAATTTATTTAATATGTTTTACTATTTTTTTTCTTTCTCCGAATCAACATCTCCTTGACTGTTAAAATACCTACTTG